>OX453287.1:6128621-6248621 GCA_949710005.1 Ricordea florida | reverse complement strand
ATGATATCTTTTATAGAATACTGGTTTGTTATTGATTCTAATTTCCTGATTATTCCAGATGAAATAATGCCAATTATTATCAGCTGCATTGTCTTCACGAAATTCACACCACCATTTCAATAATTCTGTGTAAAACAGAGAACTAATATTAAGATCTTTAACATTATAGTTACAATTAAAGAGCATCAGACCACCTGAGTCTTTTAGGATATATTCTAAATATTTTTTCCATGGGCCTGTATTGTCACAAAAAATTCTCTTCAGCCAAGAGAGGCGAAGAGATTTAATCATACTTTCAATATCGACCATTTTAATACCGCCGCCTTCAAAATTGTTTATTGCAGAAGCTCTGGTTACTTTATCTTTGCCCTTCCGTATACAACCTTTGGTAGAAGCAGAGTTTTAATAATGGCAACCTTTCCGTAAAGTGATAGTCCCCTTGAAGACCAGATGTTGATTAATGTTTTTATATTGTCAATTTTTTCTAAGAAGTTCTTCGAATAGAGCAGTTTTTTATCATAAGAAAAAGAGACTCCGAGGGCTTTTATTGGTTCTTGAGGCCATTTGATTCCAAGGGGCTTCATCTCACTGCCTTTTAACGACCCTATCCACATTCCCTCTGTTTTCGAACTGTTCACCTTTAAACCTGATACATTTTTAAATTTGTCTAGCAACTGAAAAAGTTTATGTGCCGAATCTAGATAAGAGAGAACAGCAGTTGTATCGTCGGCATATTGTAGAAGTTTAGTTTCTTGTCGTTCAATAGCGATTCCTTTAATTTCTGTATTTTCCCGTACAGCAATTGCTAATATCTCTACAGCTAAAAGAAAAAGATATGGAGATAACGGGTCCCCTTGCCTGACTCCACGTGTAAGGTAAAAGTAATCTGAAGTCAAACCGTTATTTATCACACAACTTTGTATGTTTTTGTAAAAGGTCTTTATCCAGCGCTTAAATTCAGGCCCAAAATTGAAGGCGTTTAAACAACTGAAAAAAAAGTGCCACTCTAAAGTGTCGAATGCTTTTTGGAAGTCAATAAATATTAGCAGGCCAGGTATATTTTCATTTTCTGTGTATTCCATGATATCAAAAATTGATCTGACTGTCTCACCAATGTAGCGATCCTTAACGTACCCAGTTTGATTGCAGTGAATGATGTGAGGCAAAACATTTTTAATTCTAGTGGCCATTACTTTCGAAATTATTTTTGCATCTACATTAACAAGAGAGATAGGTCTCCAGTTTTCTATAAGCGTACGATCTTTCCCTTTTTTTTCAATTAGTGTGATGACAGCTTGCCTTTGAGAGGTGGACATTTCTTCCATTTCAAAGGACTCATTAACGCAATTGATGAATGGTTCGCAAATAAGATTCCAGCAAGTTTTATAAAATTCAATTGGGATTCCATCATTTCCTGGGGATTTATTGTTCTGAAAAGTTTCTATAATCTTTTCGCATTCCTCAGTAGTAATTCCGCCTTCGCATGATTGCCTTTGCTCATCAGATAAGTGCGGTATATTTAAATTATTAAAAAATGACTTTACACAATCAGGGTCAACATCTTTTGTTTTATACAAGTTGCGGTAAAATTGTTTTTGTTCGGAAAGAATGCAGTATGGGTCCGTTGTTATAGTACCGCTAATGAACAACTTTCTGATGTGTTTTTTGACATGGTTTCGCTTTTCTAGATTCAAAAAATACTTTGTACTTCTTTCACCGTGCTCATGCCAGCGGGCTCTTGCGCGTATGATAATTCCATTTGTTTTCTCTTCGTAGAACAATTCAAGCCTCTCTTTAATTTCATTTAGACGAGATTTGTTTAAATCATTTGGTTCATTTTCAAACAGCCTGGTTGCTTCTTTATATTCCTGTTGAATTAACTTTTCTTTTTCATTTCTTTGTTTGGCTTTTTCTTTAGAGTACTTGATTGCGTGCATTCTAATGTTGTATTTGACCCAATCCCAAACACAGCGTTTGTCAGACAATTCCCTTTCTCCCTCTGCTACCATTGAGGTATATTGATATTTAAATAATTTAAGTATTCTTCATCGTCTAAAAGAGAAGCATTCATTTTCCACATTCCAGGGCCTTTAACTTCTCCGATTTCACCGAGGACTAAGCTGATTGCTGCGTGATCAGTTTTTATAGCAGGGATGATATCGGTAGAGTTAACAAAATCACAGAGATTATTTGAAATTAACCAATAATCTAATCGGCATAAAGAAGATTATGCCGATTCGACTGTATCTAGTACTGACGTACTAATTAGGGACATTGTAAAGCATGAAATGAAATGAAACGAAATCATATTAAATTAAATCAAATCAAATCATATCAAATGTTGGTTTTCCTGGAGAGGGGAAAACCAGAGTACTCGGAGCAGAGTAGAGAACCAACAAACTCAGTCCGCATGGGTGGAATTCGAGCGCTCTCGCAACTGTACCAACCCTCCTCCCTCAAAGATCTGAATAGTAATTCGCAACGGTATCATACGCAACGACTTATATTTGAATTTGGAAGTGCTGGTGTTTACGAAGGGAGGAAAACCGAAGAGACTGGAGACAAACTCTCGGAGCAAGGAGAGAACGCACAAGAGACGGGGGGGAACTGAATCCGGGTCACAGAGGTGGGAGACGGGTGCTCTCACCACTAGGCCAAACTTGCTTCCACAAAACTCTCTGTAAATGCCCTCTAAACAGTGCCGTAGCAAGGGGAGGGGCCAAGAGGGGGGGGGGGGGGCGTCCCCCCGCTTTTTTCCCAAAAAGTAAAAACAGACCTGTATAAAATGTTGAAAATAAAATTTTATCTCACGTGCCCCCCCAGTTTTTTCCCAAAAAGTAAAAACAGACCTGTATAAAATGTTGAAAATAAAATTTTATCTCACGTGCCCCTCCAGTTTTTTCCCATAGGTAAAAACAGACCTGTATAAAATGTTGAAAATAATATTTTATCTCACGTGCCCCTCCAGTTTTTTCCCAAAAAGTAAAAACAAACCTGTATAAAATGTTGAAATTAAAATTTTATCTCACATGCCCCCCCAGTTTTTTCCCAAAAAGTAAAAACAGACCTGTATAAAATGTTGAAAATAAAATTTTATCTCACGTGCCCCTCCAGTTTTTTCCCATAGGTAAAAACAGACCTGTATAAAATGTTGAAAATAATATTTTATCTCACGTGCCCCCCAGTTTTTTCCCAAAAAGTAAAAACAAACTTGTATAAAATGTTGAAATTAAAATTTTATCTCACGTGCCCCCCCAGTTTTTTTCCCAAAAAGTAAAAACAGACCTGTATAAAATGTTGAAATTAAAATTTTATCTCGCGTGCCCCCCCGTTTTTCCCAAAAAGTAAAAACAGACCTGTATAAAATGTTGAAAATAAAATTTTATCTTGCGTGCCCCCTCAGTTTTTTCCCAAAAAGTAAAAAACAGACCTGTATAAAATGTTGAAAATAAAATTTTATCTCGCGTGCCCCCTCAGTTTTTTCCCAAAAAGTAAAAAAAAGACCTGTATAAAATGTTGAAATTAAAATTTTATCTCGCGTGCCCCCCCAGTTTTTTACCCAAAAAGTAAAAACAGACCTGTAGAAAATGTTGAAAATAAAATTTTATCTCGCGTGCAGCCCCCAGTTTTTTACCCAAAAAGTAAAAACAGACCTGTATAAAATGTTGAAAATAAAATTTTATCTCACGTGCCCCCCCAGTTTTTTCCCAAAAAGTAAAAACAGACCTGTATAAAATGTTGAAAAAAAAATTTTATCTCGCGTGCCCCCCCCCCCAGTTTTTTTCTCAAAAAGTAAAAACAGACCTGTATAAGAGACTGACCATTAGAAAAGTGATGGGGGGGGGGGGGTTAGGAAAAAAACAAAAAACAAATCATGCAAGGGAAAATGCCAAGAAAAAAAATTCATGCAAAGAAGAAGGTAAAAGAAAAAAAATTCAAGCAGAAGGAAGGTCCAATTGTAACTTTTTCTCACGTAGTAAAGAAAATTCGTGCAGAGGGGTTCACCTGAAAAAAAAATTCCTGCACAAGCAGTGAGCGAAAAAAAAAATTCGTGCAAGCTGAAAATTCCCCACCCCCCCCATCACTTTTCTAATGGTCCGTCCCTAAATCGTTGAAAATAAAATTTTATCTCGCGTGCCCCCCAAGTTTTTTTCCCAAAAAGTAAAAACAGACCTGCATAAAATATTCAAAATAAAATTTTATCTCACGTGCCCCCCCAGTTTTTTCCCAAAAAGTAAAAACAGACCTGTATAAAATTTTCAAAATAAAATTTTATCTCGCGTGCCCCCTCAGTTTTTTCCCAAAAAGTATAAACAGACCTGTATAAAATGTTGAAAATAAACTTATTTTTCCTTTGCTACGGCACTGCTAAATGTTGACTGTGCTCTCCATGCAGTAGTTGTCACGTACAGGGCATGTACTGTTCAACTCACGTATTGCGCATAACTTGTTCTATTGGTGCTAAAATAGGTGCTGCTGACAACCAATCACATTCAAGAATTTCTTATGGTTACGTATGGGCTGTTTTATTAGTATAGGTAATAGCATGGTTTGTAGTGATATTTGGTATAAATACCACGAGGGATATTTCAAAATTGTTGTACGTAATTTCAAGAGCCGTTAGGCGAGTGCAATTTGAGACAATTTTGAAATGTCTCGAGTGGTATTTATGCCAAATATCACATACAAATCATGCTATTATTTGTTTATACTACTACTCGCAAAAGGTTTGTAATTTTCACATGTAGGTATTTCAAATTAAGCAGAAATACCACTGCTCGTAGCCAATCAAATTACAGAAATTTCTCATGTAGTAGTATAAGCGCTGAAATACGTGCTGCTGACACCCAATTACATTCAAGATCCGTTTAGTAAAGGTAATAATACTAGACGGTTTTGAGTTCAATTTGGCAAAAGCTGAAATTGCACCAGCCGCTTCGGGGAGTGCAATCTCAGCTTTTTGAAAAACTCTCAAGTGCAAATTAATTCCAAATTGAACGAAAAAACCGTATGATTACTTATTAATAATATAATCATGAAAAAATTCGCCTGGAGGAAGTGCCGGAAGAGCTCACTGCGGACAGGAAGTGAGCATTTGACGCGGATTTGACACTTTATTTACTGATTGGGTGATGAAAATCAGCTGATAACGCTACGAACTCAAAGTGGTTCGTTTAAAAATAAAGAATATCATAATCCAGAATATCGATGTGTAATTTGCACTGGTGTTACACTTTTTGCACTGGTATTACACTTGAACTGTACTGCTCTCAGCCAATCAGAATCGAGTAATTTTTTCATGTATATTATTAGCGCTAAAATACGTGCTGCTGACAACCAATCACATTCAAGAATTTCTTATGGTTACGTATGAGCTCTTTTATTAGCGCTAAAATACGTGCTGCTGACAACCAATCACATTCAAGAATTTCTTATGGTTGCGTATGAGCTCTTTTATTAGCGCTAAAATACGTGCTGCTGACAACCAATTACATTCAAGAATTTCTTATGGTTACGTATGAGCTCTTTTATTAGCGCTAAAATACGTGCTGCTGACAACCAATTACATTCAAGAATTTCTTATGGTTACGTATGAGCTCTTTTATTAGCGCTAAAATACGTGCTGCTGACAACCAATTACATTCAAGAATTTCTTATGGTTACGTATGAGCTCTTTTATTAGCGCTAAAATACGTGCTGCTGACAACCAATTACATTCAAGATCCGGTTATGGTTGAAAATGACTAAGGGAAACAGTAATTTGATTACAATATGGGGAGGGGAGGGGATAGGATATGTCATATACAGATCGTTAAGAGCAGAATACAACAGAAAGGGGGGGGAGGAGAGGCTAGTGTTCCTGTAGCTGCTACTAACCGTTCCAAGCAGAATACAACAGAAAGGAGGGGAGGAGGGGCTAGTGTCCCTGTAGCTGCTACTAACCGTTCCAAGCAGAATACAACAGAAAGGAGGGGAGGAGGGGCTAGTGTCCCTGTAGCTGCTACTAACCGTTCCAAGCAGAATACAACAGAAATGAGGGGGAGGGGGGTTAGTGTACCTGTAACTGTTGCAGTTCTTTCAAAGCAGATTCTGAACTGATTCGCAGCTCTTCTGATTCCATTCCCTGACGGAACAGCAGTTTGTCATACTCTGACTTTGCTCTCTTTCTCTCCAACTCTTCAAACTGCACAGAAAAACAAAACTCAGGTTAATCTGAAATTTGCTACGACGACGCCCCATTAGCTGCCACTCCACAGGGGAAATGAAGCCCTAGTGTGGAAATACACAACTAATGGCAAAACTTGTCGAGGTTCGCATTTGGAAAAGCACAGTCTTACCCCATTACACTTTAGATCTACTCAGGGGTTTCAATAAGTTCTAAAGTAGACGGCTGACCACATTAAAGTAGGCGGCTGTAACAGGTGAGAAATTCTGTGACTCAAGAAACTCAAGGGACCAAAAAGAAATTTAATGTTAGAAAGTAGGCGGCGAAATTCGCCGGTTGCCGGCTTCTATTGAAACCCCTGTCTACTCTGTTAGCCAACGCTTAGAACGAGCTTGTCTAGTGACGGTTAACATTACGTATTATAGCGCTTTTAGCAAAGACAAAAATACTCCTCAATGGTCGCTATGAATTTCTTACGCTACCAATTGGGCGAATATTTTAAATTGTCAAAATAGTAGGTTATTAAAAAAAGATCTCTGCTGTTCTTTTTTTGTGATCATGACAATTTGCTCTGACGAAGGGCCAACGCTCTAAACGTCAGCTCCCCTCTTATACTAGGATGACCCCCAACTTTCGCTACCAACTCACCACCAACTTGCCACTCACCTCCTTGGTCAATTCTCTCTCAATATCAACCGACACTCTCTTTTCAAATCGCAGTGACTTGCGGTACTGCTGTGTTTTAGTTTTAATCTCATCTCTTTGTATCTTGGGAAGTCTCTTTCGTTCAATGTCATGTCGTCGTTTCATGTCTTCTTCCTTCAGTTTAGTAAGGCGAGTATGCTGCTCACATTCCTAAGAGGAAAAAAATTAAGAATTAACAAACAAGGAAAGACAGAGCAAGGTTAATAACACAAATCACTTTCATTCATTCGGCAAGTGCGACTTGAGCTTTTTGAAAAAATCACGAGTGTAAATAAATCACAAATTGAACAAGAAAACCATGTGATTTCTTGTTAATAATTATACATGAAAAATGTTACACATGTTGTACTGGTGTTACACATGTTGCACTGGTGTTACACGTGTTGCACTGGTGTTACACATGTTGCGCTGGTGTTACACTTTTTGCACTGGTATTACACATGTTGCACTGGCGTTACACATGTTGCACTGGCGTTACACATATTACACTGGCGCTACACATGTTGCACTGGTGTTACACTGGCGTTACACATGTTGCACTGGTGTTACACTAGTGTTACACATGTGGCACCGGTGTTACACATGTTGCACTGGCGTTACACTTTTTGCACTGGTATTATACTTTTTGTAATGGTGTCACACTTTTTGTAATTGTACACTTGGACTGCACTGCCCTTGGCCAATCATAGTTGGGTAATTTTTTTTTCTAAACTGTTGAAAGGGCAAATGCCCTCACATTCGTTATGACATCAGATGTCCGGCCTTGTGAGAATCGTGCATGTGTGTGACCACTTACCTTCTGATGTCTGTTCAGCATCTGGGATCGCTGTAAAAAGAACGTTTCCTTTAGCTGGGTTCTGGCCAGCTGATGCCTTTCATGAAGTTGATGCTGTTCTATCTCCCACCGTTCTCCCTCGTGAACTGTAGACAACACAAACAAGCCCAGCAATCAAACACTACTCTTTTGAAAGACTCACTTATAGAATGGCGTTGAAAGCTACAGGACGGAAGACTAAAAAAAGAGAAAGAAAGTTTAAAGTTATTCTGCACTATAGACATAAGCGCGATACCCCTTGATAAGCCTAGGTGCCCACCTTGATAAGCCTAGGTGCCCCCCTTGATAAGCCTAGGTGCCCCCTTGATAAGCCTAGGTGCCCCCTTGATAAACCTAGGTGCCCCCTTGATAAGCCTAGGTGCCCCGTTGATAAGCCTAGGTGCCCCGTTGATAAGCCTAGGTGCTCCCTTGATAAGCCTAGGTGCTCCCTTAATAAGCCTAGGTGCCCCCTTGATAAGCCTAGGTGCCCCCTTGATAAGCTTAGCTGACCCCTTGATAAGCCTAGGTGACCCCTTGATAAGCCTAGGTGCCCCCTTGATAAGCCTAGGTGACCCCCTGATAAGCCTAGGTGACCCCTTGATAAGCCTAGGTGCCCCCTTGATAAACCTAGGTGCCCCTTTGATAAGCCTAGGTGCTCCCTTGATAAGCATAGGTGCTCCCTTAATAAGCCTAGGTGCCCCCTTGATAAGCCTAGGTGCCCCCTTGATAAGCCTAGGTGCCCCCTTGATAAGCCTAGGTGCCCCCTTGATAAGCCTAGGTGACCCTTTGATAAGCCTAGGTGCCCCCTTGATAAGCCTAGGTGCCCCCTTGATAAGCCTAGGTGCCCCCTTGATAAGCCTAGGTGCCCCCTTGATAAGCCTAGGTGACCCTTTGATAAGCCTAGGTGCTCCCTTGATAAGCCTAGGTGCCCCCTTGATAAGCCTAGGTGCCCCCTTGATAAGCCTAGGTGCCCCCTTGATAAGCCTAGGTGCCCCCTTGATAAGCCTAGGTGCCCCCTTGATAAGCCTAGCTGCCCCCTTGATAAGCCTAGGTGCTCCCTTCATAAGCCTAGGTGCCCCCTTGATAAGCCTAGGTGCTCCCTTCATAAGCCTAGGTGCCCTCTTGATAAGCCTAGGTGCCCCCTTGATAAGCCTAGGTGCTCCCTTGATAAGCCTAGGTGCTCCCTTGATAAGCCTAGGTGCCCCCTTGATAAGCCTAGGTGCCCCCTTGATAAGCCTAGGTGCCCCCTTGATAAGCCTAGCTGCCCCCTTGATAAGCCTAGGTGCTCCCTTCATAAGCCTAGGTGCTCCCTTGATAAGCCTAGGTGCCCTCTTGATAAGCCTAGGTGCCCCCTTGATAAGCCTAGCTGCCCCCTTGATAAGCCTAGGTGCTCCCTTCATAAGCCTAGGTGCTCCCTTGATAAGCCTAGGTGCCCTCTTGATAAGCCTAGGTGCCCCCTTGATAAGCCTAGGTGCTCCCTTGATAAGCCTAGGTGCTCCCTTGATAAGCCTAGGTGCCCCCTTGATAAGCCTAGGTGCCCCCTTGATAAGCCTAGGTGCCCCCTTGAATCAATAACTGCCACTTTTTTAAATGGCCGTATAAAGTCCATGATTTTTTGATCATACAACAAAGCCCCTTCTTATCAGAGAATACCTTCGGCTAACGAAGGGCTAACGCGTGAAGCATCATCTCCCTTTAAATCTTTAAGGGGATAAACCAACTTTGTGTGTTTCAATTTCCCAACGAGATTAACTGCTTTTAGTATAAATACTTAGGTGCTTATACAAAATCGCGTGCTCTGATTGGTTGGCTATCTCGGATTTTAAACCGATAATCACCTCGACGAACAAAATGGCTGCCAGTCGTTCGCGCGCTTTTGATGAAATAAAATTTTTTCGTGTTATGCAATGCTTTTTCTTTTTTTTTTTAAATAATCACCTGTGTATTTATACTAAAACAATTACTCGCCTCAGGCTCAGTGATAATCGGTGAATATTCATTGAGACGAAGTCGCGGTGAATATTCACAGATAATCACTGAGCCTGAAGCGAATAATTGTTAATTAAACTGTGCTAACATAGTTGAGCCACTCGTCTTCAAAGATCAAAAAACACGGCACTGAATACACACTGACAGCAGAGCTTCAATTCAACTGACTTCTCTTGAGGCTGTGTTTAGACTCCAGGAACTTCATTTCCAGCGTGTACATTCTTTCACGGTGCAGATCTATCAACTGCTTACAGAATTTCTCGAACTCCCACTGCTGCATGGCCAGGAACTCGTGCTCCTGTGGGACACGTTGAAACCGGCATTAAGAAATAGCTTTGGAAAAGCGCGCGCTATGATTGGCTAATACAGGCGATCCATTTGCGCATGGGTTGCATGGTGACGTCAGATTGTGAAGTTGTGAAGTCTTGTGTTATAAAAGAAATGGTAAACGCAGCAGCTGTGCAACCATCGAGTTACGGACGCACTTGCGAGTTTGCTATGCACTCAAGAAACTTGAGTTGCTCTTTTACGCTTTTTATGCTTAGTACAAAAAGTGCGACCCGGAACTGTCAGCTTTTAAATATTCCCCTTTTTAAGTCTGCCTCTGGTCAAAGAACATTTCATTATAGAACAGTGAACATTTGGAATAACCTTACATCGAACTTAAAAACCCTTAAAACTATCTCATCTTTTAAATTTCATTTAAAATCAAAATTAATGGAGGAGTTTTTAACATAGATTAATTAGGAGTAATTCATTTTATCCAAATTTTTATCATTGTAATTTTTATCATTGTAATGTTTATCATTGTAATTTTTATAATTTTACAATTGTAATTTCCATTGTAATTTATTGTTACTGAAAAGCCCCGTAAGGGAAGTGTCAATTTCATTAAAGTTTAAAGTTTAAAGTAATCTCCCGAGTGCGTCCATAACTCCATTATTATTATTATTATTATTATTATTATTATTATTATTATTACTATTTTTATTATCATTATTATCATTATTATCATTATCATTATTATTATTTTTATCATCATTATTATTAATATTATTATGGTTGCACGTTGCACGTTGACCATTTCTTTAGTTTAACAGATGGTTAAAACTAGGGTATGTACTGCGTTTCTTCCCTATTAGTATATACTAAAACAGTGGATAGCGTTGAAGACGCGCTCTGATTGGCTAGTCAAACTCCGAATATCCTGTGCTATTTACCTCCGAGCACCTTGCGAATTTTTCGCTCTGCCGCGCGAATATGGCGGCCCGGTTTGCATATATGACAAGCGAAGAAATCATCCAAATTAACAACAAAGCAGTCCCTGGAAACTCCAAGAAAGCGACTAAATTTGGCTTGGCCGTGTTCAGAGGTAATGGCTTGAGTTTTTAACCCGGAGTTTAGCGGTAAAAAGCAACGAGAAAGGTTTTGTTTACAAATGCAAATTAATCTTGCATAACCAAATTTGATATCGCTTGTTTACTTGAGAACCAAAGTTGAATTATATTTTTTACAGAATGCTTTCAAATACAGAAAGGGTTTGCAATTCCATTTGATGAAATGTCGCCACTAGAACTAAACAAAATTTTTTCTCTCAGCGAGAAAACGAGACGTACGACAGTAATTACAACAAAAAATCCCTAACGGCGATCGGCGCTGCGTTGGATTGTCATTTGGGAAGTCCTCCATTTTCCAAGCCCTTTTCTTTTTTTGTGTACACTTATCCCACTGTTTTAGTATATACTAAAACAACTATTCACCTCAGTGTCGGTGGCTAGTGGTGGATATTCAGTGGATATCCACCACTAGCCACCTCCACTTCGGTGAATAGTTGTTAATTATACTTAAAACATTATAACATATTATAGATAGTCTTAACACATTAAAAGATATTCTAAACACATTGCCCTAAGCTAAGGGATATATGAAATACCAAAGTAAAACTGGTCACTGAGGGGTTGAGTTAAAGTAGGTGAGACCAGTCAGCCAAATCATACAGCTTAAAGTGACTGGATAAACCTGTTGCAGCATACCGGTCAAACTGGTTTAACACAGCAAAAACAAAAGGGTCTAGTCTAATTTTATTACTGCAGTATGAGATTCTAACTAAAATCGGCCAACCAAAAGATTCGCTCACAACAGACTACTTGATATGACTGGATCGGCGCCTGATAGCCACTTAACCCTTTCACTGCCAAGATGGAGTATAAATTCTCCTGAGCAAGAGCTATACAGTTCCTTATGTTCTAGTTTGGAGAATTTGGTGGTTGATCGATTAAGCATCCTTAATTTGATCATGTTCTCAATTCTTTTCATCTGTTTGTGCAGCAGTGTATTGGAAGGTAAAGGAGAATCTATACATTGGTCACCTGTGGCAGTGAAAGGGTTAAAACAGCGCAGCTCTTAACAATCTTTCACTTCTCTCGACCTTTATGCTTTATTCCAAAATGGCCGCCTTTGTAACTTTGTAACTTTATTCGATTTACCACAAAATACAAATAACGATAAAACAAGACAGTTACACGAAAGCAAATGAAAGTGGTGAGGAAGCGCAAAAAGAAACCATGAGGCTTATAGACATTGGGCTCCCTCAGAGTAAGCATAATGTTAACAGTAACAGTAAGGCCTTCAATATATTCTTTTGTTTTTATTTCAATTAGACCTCGATGCCTCATTCAAGGTAAAATATTCTTTTGAATTTTAGCTTAAGAACGAGGCATCAAAGGATAATTTGAATAAAAACAAAAGAATATTTAAATGGTGGCCATTTTGGAATAAGGTGTGTACAACCCGCAATTATCTCGTTTCCAAGGTTTGTCGCATTATTTGTGTAGCTTTTCTAGGTGCGTTCAATCGCTTTGGTGACCAATGATAAAAAGGAAAACAAAATAAATGAATAACTATCCATTTATTTGCCCTAGATAGTGGTTGTAGAATTGAAGGAAACAAATAATTCAAACTAAACAAAACAAGGGTAAGAATCCCATCTTGCTGATGAAGTGTCCCGAAGTTCTAGGGAACAATAACGTAGTTGTTGTAGGTTAAAACGAATCAGTTTAACCTGGTTCCAAACTATGACATTCAGAATGTGGGAACCCAGAGCTCATCTGCTAGCTGTGCCATGTTAATGATGCTTAACATGGTTGCTCGCGTTTGAGCTCAATTTTTTCATCTTTTTTTGGGTAGCAACAGGGTTTTATCCCTTCCTACCACTTTCGCCTCAGTGCGCATATGAGTGGCTTTCACATACACTTACTAAATTTTTATGGTTCCAAACTAATTTGATTTGTTTTTTTTTCCTTTGTTTCTTTGGCACTTTGCTGAAAAGCGTCTTGTCATAAAACTTCCGGTAACACAACATCTGGGCAGAAGAACCAATCACAAATAAAGAAACTATTTAAAAAAATGACCATTTGACTATTTACAAACATGTTGGAGGCATGGAATTGAACTTGAATCCTCTGAATTGCAAGTCCAGTGGTTTGATCGCTCGGTCACGCTGCCTTTAAAAAAAGGTAACCCGAATGTTGCCTACCTCGTGAAAGCTGAGTTCTCTCCCCACCCCCCTCCCCTTAGGGCACTTCTATGATGGAAACTTGAATAATAGTTTTTTTTCTTGTTAATAATAGTTGGTGATGTCAATATCAATTGGACAGGGAAGTATGTGTGCTGGTAAGCAATATATTTATCAAATACGAGATTCAGTGTTTCATCACACATGAAACAACAAGAGAAGGGTATCAAATACTACGCTAAACAAGGCATTTTTTTAATTGATTTGTGGTGAGACACATGTATCACGTGTTTGACATAGCTTCTCTTACTATAGGTCAAGGTTATAGTATGGGAGAAATTAATGATGCAAAAACGAGCCGTGTTTCATCAGATATCCAAACACATCACGGTGCCTGATTTCCTTAATCTTACGTCTTACGATTTCTCGATTAGTTTGAGACGGACTTACTGTTCAAATAGTGAAACTCTCAGCATTTAAGCCCTCTACTTTCCATCGCAAAATACGGCACGTAAATTTATTTTGTGGTTCCGGAGTAATGGCCGTTCAAAAACCGTTGTTTTCACCACCCTGCCGTTTTTGAAGGCGGCGTGTTCAGTACTTACTGCTTGACGTTGAGAAACTTCCATTTCCTCCTTCTTCTTTCTCCAGCTCTCCTTCCTCTGATTCCGGGGTAACTTATCCACCTTAATCGCAACAAAAAAATTAAAATTCCATGAAAAGATCGAAGACTGTAACCATTTCATTGGCCATAGATTCCAAATTCTTCCAATAAATGCACTTTAGTAATTATTATGGTTGTTATTTGTTGTGATACAAAACTAAGAAGCGTTTTGATGACAAATGGAAACCATTTCAGCATTTTATTGTTAACCGCGGCAACTTAGATACTGTCAGGAACCCATAAAACGTGAAATGTGTAACTTCCTTTGAATGTTTTTAACCACAGCTTGTCCACATTTAATCTACCAAGTACCATATTTGGAAAATCAAGAGAAAAAGAACGGACCAATTAAATTGACTGGGCCGGGTTGTCACTAAGGGCCGGGGGCCGCGGATTTCCCCAGGCTACTCGGAGCATGATCTCCGGCTACTTTCGTCGTTAAATTAAACCAAGCGAGCACCCGAAAATTCTACATTAAAATGGAGATAAGCGTGTTCTGCGACCGTTTGCGGCTTCCCCGGCAACTAACGACAAACACCCGGCAACTAACGACAAACACCCGGCAACTAACGACAAACACCCGGCAACTAACGACAAACACCCGGCAACTAACGACAAACCCCCGGCAACTGACGACAAACACCCGGCAACTAACGACAAACACCCGGCAACTAACGACAAACACCCGGCAACTAACGACAAACACCCGGCAACTAACGACAAACACCCGGCAACTACCAACAAATACCCGGCAACTTCAAATCTTAGTGACAGTCCTGCTGGGTCTAGCAGTTTCCAAATATGGTACTTGGTAAATATTGTATAGCTGTGAGCGTGAGTTACACGTTTCAAGTCTCATAGGTTTCTGGTAACACATATAACTCACCTCTTTCTTTGAATGCTTGGTTTCCTCTCTCAAATTTTCCTTGAATTTCCTTAGCTCTTTTTCCTAGAGGAAAGCAAACCAGAAAACGAGTTTCTTGTCTAATGAAAGAACACAGTACGTACGTACGTAGGTACCTACCTACCTACCTACCTACGTACCTACCCACCTACCTACGTACCTACCTACCTACCTACGTACCTACCTACCTACCTACGTACCTACCTGCCTGCCTACCTACCTACCTACCTACCTACCTACCTACCTACCTGCCTACCTACCTACCTACCTACCTACATTATACCTACCTACCTACCTACCTATCTACCTACCTACCCACCTACCTACGTACCTACCTACCTACGTACCTACGTACCTACCTGCCTGCCTACCTACCTGCCTACCTGCCTACCTACCTACCTACCTACCTACCTACCTACCTGCCTGCCTACCTACCTGCCTACCTGCCTACCTACCTACCTACCTACCTACCTACCTACCTACCTGCCTACCTACCTACCTACCTACCTACCTACCTACCTACCTACCTGCCTGCCTACCTACCTACCTGCCTACCTGCCTACCTACCTACCTACCTACCTACCTTATACCTACCTACCTACCTACCTACCTACCTATCTACCTACCTACCCACCTACCTACCTACCTACCTACCTACGTACCTACGTACCTACCTGCCTGCCTACCTACCTGCCTGTCTCCATGCCTGCCTACCTGCCTGCCTGTCTGCCTGTCACAATATTAACTATTAAGAAAACGTATCTACAATAACTTAATTAAATTCAAAATATATTCAAAATATATGCTAAAAATTTCTTTGAATGAAAAATTATTAAAAAGTGTCCGCTATCAATATCTTTAGTGTTCTTAATATTGTCGGCTAGCCCATTCCATTCCCTTAGACCCTGAAAGTAGAAAGCCCTTTGTCCAATTACCAATCTTCATCGGGGGACCACAAAATTGTTACGTCCACAATGTGATCACCATGGCTCCTGCATTTCGACATGCTCCACTACACTACACTACCACAATAGTTGATAATCAACAATTAGAATATGAGCTCGAGATTTCTATGGGGTGATAGTTGATGAGGCCGAAAACTATCACCTCATAGAATTCGAGAGAGAATAATCTGATTGTTTTATAGACGAATAGACGAATCATGTGTCGGTGAAAAAAATAATAAATAAATACTAAATCTTCCTGATAAACTTCTCTAAAGCGCGAAGACGTCGCCATTTTGAAAAGAGTCTTCAACCAAGTGCTGTAGTCTAGTTAAACAAGAGAGTGTTTCTGTCGAGGAACTATCAGACCGATAGTTCCGAGACGTAAACAGTCTATTATCTGTATTGTTCACCAAAAAATGTTCTTCCGCGCGCCAGTTGAAAAACAGTCAAAACACACTGAATGCAGACGAAATCAAATATTTATTCATGCGTACCTTTTTTTCGGAGGGGGGGAGGGTACAACCTCATTAACAAGGATTGATACATCTTCTTTGCTGTTCTCGGCGAAGCGAGTAGCGCTACGTCTTAAAATTTCACAGACGAGTACTATCCATCCGGGTATTTTCCTCAGATGGGCACTATGAGCTGATTGTGCCCCTCCGCGGACGAACACTATCGCATCACGTGATCGATTTAAACCAATAAGAATCGGAGAAAAATTGGAGGTGAACTATAATGGCTGATAGTCTGCACTAGCTCATCCAATCAGATGGCGGCAATTGCATTAGTATACACTAGCTCATCCAATCAGATTGCGGCATTTGCATTACTAACAAGAAATACATAAACTACCTTATGTCAGTTTATGCTCAAGTTGGACTCACCTAATCAGTGGATAACAATATAAGTTCAAACCTACTTCGTGTTAGTTTATGCTAAGGTTGGACTCACTTGATCTTGTTTCATCTTTCTTGATGAAGTCCGCAGATCAGCATTCTGAGTCAACTCTAACTTCTCAATGTCTCGTTTCTGGTTTCGGCTCAGGTTATCCAAATCTATATCATACTTCCTCTCTAAATCCTTCAAATAAAACAATACAGTCGAACCTGACTATCTCGAACGCGGTTATCTCGTACTCTAACTCGTTTCTCATGAATTGTTTTTTTTTCAGTCATTTACCATCGGTAATCTCGAGCTATTTTTCGTTTCCCATGAGAGTTCGAGATAGCGGGATTCAGCTGTACATAAATCACTTCTCAACGGTACTTTTTGGCTCAAATTGAAAAGTGTGTGTCGCTATCATCTCGCTATCATTCGTTTTCAACGATCTTACAACTCCAATTACTGATGATTGCACGACGTTTACGTCCAGGTTTGCTTAGCCGGTTTCAAATAGAAGACCGGCGATAAAAGAACGTAACAGATGGCTACACTGTGTGACTTGAGGGGCATGTTGCGTGACTTGAGAGACATGTTGCGCGACTTGAGAGACATGTTGCGCGACTTGAGAGACACGCTGCGCGACTTGAGAGACATGTTGCGTGACTCGAGAGTCATGTTGCGCGACTTGAGAGACACGTTGCGTGGCTCGAGAGACATGTTGCGTGACTAAAGAGACATGTTGCGTGACTTCCTCGACAAACTGAATTACCTGTAACTCCTGTTCAAATCTTTGTTCCTGCGTCTCCCACTGACGCCGTATTTTCGCCATCAGCAGCATTCCTTGCTTCTGTTCCTCACGCTGTAGGATCTTCATCTCACGCATGTTCGCTTTCCTACAACAGCAAACATATTCTTGTATAAATAATTATACAGAGTTGTCAAAAAAATCGCCGCCAACTTCGTCATATCGGACAGTTACTCTGCTTATTATGCCCTCAGACCCCCCCTTTGGACTTCGATTGACTAGACGGTTATTTTTCATATTTAGCAACCTACTTTAACACTTTTTGACAACCCCGTGTATTACACATGTAATCAACGTACTGTTACACTAAGATGGTCCGAGTAAACAACTATGACCAGGTCAACGTCATTTACCAAAAGGTTACTTTCTGTGCATGTGTGTAAAACATCTTGCTGTGCAAAACAACAACTCAAAATGACCACGTAGCACATAAATGCAGTAGTCTGACCCTGACAGACAAACTAAACGGATCCAGCCATTCAATTGACTTTAGGTAGAATACAAAGTAACTGTCGTCGTAATAATTGCTAAAGAACTCCTTAATATCTGTTTCTTTGCCTGATATGTATATATGTATAGCACTGTTCTGGATAAAAAAAAATACATTTGTATGTGTAATGAAATGTTCTCAAATTCGATTTAGTATAAATAAGAACGAGTACATTATTAAGTCAAGGGTAATTTTGTTGCCCGAATTCCCCCGCCCCCAATCTCCTCTGAATGCTGGCCACACAGGATTGAAAGCTGGAAGGCCCAAAAACCTGGTCAAAATAAATTAATAAGACTAATAAATATCATAATAAATAAAACAATAGTTTCTTTGTTCAAAACAACCCATCTTTAAGGCAATATTTAGCAATTATGATTTAACCTGAAAAGAGAACAGGAAAAATAGAAAATTATATCAATTAAATTCCATTTGCTGTTAAGCCCGCCACATCACGCCTCCCTCACCTTTGTTGTTGTTCTTTTATCAAAGCGTTTCTATAGTCATCTTGACTCACGTCCACCACACGTGATGTTGTCTCTGTCACTATCTTGCCATCCTTCTCGTACTTACGGATTCGCTTGAGTGTTTTAAAGCTTTTTTCTCCCGCGCCCTAGTTAGACAACAAAGGGAGTATAACGAACAGCGGAGGGAGGGGAGGGAGTGGAGGGGAGGGAAAGGAGGGAAGGGAAGGGAAGGAAGAGAAGGGAAAAGAGGGAAGGGGGAGGGAGGGAAGGAAGGGGGAGGGAGGGGAGGAAGGGGGAGGGAGGGGAGGAAGGGGGAGGGAGGGGAGGAAGGGGGAGGGAGGGGAGGAAGGGGGAGGGAGGGGAGGGAGGGAGGGAAGGGGAGGGAGGGAAGGGAGGGCAGGGAGGGAAGGGAGGGAAGGGAGGGAAGGGAGGGAAGGGAGGGGGGAGAGGGGAAGAGAGGTAGCAAGGTAGTGTAAACTGATACCAGCGGGAACCACGCCTGCATTCCAGACTAGATTTTCCAGATACACAGGACATCAACAAAAATTACAGAAAACCAGGTTAGCGCTCATAGTCAGCACCTTATTGTTCCATTTTTCTTAAGGAAGGAGCTCGAGGAAGAAGCTTGAAATTCATAACAGACAGTGAGGTTAATATTACTTACATCGGGAGACTCTTTTTTGCCTTCAGAAAAGATGGGTTCCTCTTTGGTCTTGCCGTCAACTTGCGGTGCTAAGTCCCCATTAGGAAGAGAATGTTTGTCATCAGTAGGGAATACTTTGTCATCTTTATTTTTTGTATCGCTTTCTTCGTCGTTTTGTTCCTCCTCAGTTTTATCCTGTTTGTTAACTTTATCTGGTTCTTCTTGTTGACTGTTGTCTTTCTCCTTCTCTTTTATGGCATCTTCAGATTCCGTCACAGCAACTGTTGCCTTGTCATCTGTTCTTTCCTGTTCATTTCTTTCTGTTTCCTCTTCATTTTCTTGTAATGGAGCTGTTTCCTCTTCTCCTGGTTCTACATCTTCGGCTTTCCCTTCCTCTTGTCCGTCCACTGGTTTCACGTAGCCACTGACTGATTCTCCTTTGTCTTCCTCCTCTAACGTATCCAAGATGTTGTCTAACCGTGTGGAGTACTTATCCCTGTCCGCCTCTTCTTCTTTCACCTCTGCAACACCCTCTCCATGGTGTGCTGTTTCCTCCGAGGTGTCTTCAGCTGCCCCTTCTTTCACTTCATCCTGCCCATCAGCAGCTTCTTCAGCTCCCTCCTTCGGTACCTCTTCCCCCGCCTCATCCTTCTTTTCTTCTACTTCTTCCATTTTCTCTTCCACCTCTTTCATCTCTTCAACAACTTCCCCTGTGGTCTGTTCTTCTTGCTTAATCTCTTCAGATACTTCCTCCTTATTGTCTTCCTCTTTTATTTTCACTTCCTCTTCTGCCGCTTCCTTGCCTTCCGCCACCTCCTCTCTCTCATCGGCGCCTTCTTTCTTCTCTTCAGCTACCTCGGCTGGACCTTCAGCCTCCTTTTCTTCAACTTCGTCCTCCTTAACTTCAGCTGCCTCTCCCTCTTCCGCCGTCTCCTCCTTCTCCTTGCCTTCTGCCGACACGTCTTTCTCTTCTTGTTTCACTATCTCTTTGTTTTCGATAACTTGTTCCTTTCCTTTGCCTTCTTTATCAACGATCTCCCTTTCCAGCTCATCCAGAGAATCTGCTGACTCGGCACTCTTCAATCTCTCTCCGCCCTTGATATTCTAAAATATTTTCAAAAAATCTTTCATCAATATCAAACCAAATTTACCTCCATTGTGGGGATAGTTTCTTAAGAAACTGGTGCTGCGTCGGTGGGAAGTTGAAACACAAGAAAATGGGTAAATCAAACGAGTTGATTAAGTAAGTTATACCACCGTAAGGTAGCACCTCCTTTTTACCT
Organism: Ricordea florida; assembly: GCA_949710005.1. Taxonomy (NCBI): domain Eukaryota; kingdom Metazoa; phylum Cnidaria; class Anthozoa; order Corallimorpharia; family Ricordeidae; genus Ricordea; species Ricordea florida. Next base: position 6,228,351 of record OX453287.1, on the reverse strand, counting down.
TACGGTGGTATAACTTACTTAATCAACTCGTTTGATTTACCCATTTTCAAATTTGCCTCCAGTTTGGGACAAAGAGACAGGGACAAAGAATTGCGTATCATTCTTATCGTGAGATTACCATTAGTCAAGTTCTTTACGACAAGTTTATGAGGCCACGATGAAGGAATAAAAAGTACCATAATTTGGCTAGTTCCGCGAGCGGGAAAGATGAGGCGAATCTTGACTTTTGATTGGCTACCCGAGCGGGACAGATGGGCCTATCTTAGGGACGGACCATTAGAAAAGTGATGGGGGTGGGGGGTGGGGAAAAAAACAAAAACAAATTCATGCAAGGGAAAATGCCAAAAAAATTCATGCAAGGAAGAAGGTTAAAAAAAAAAATTCGTGCAGAAGGAAGGTCCAATTGTGACTTTTTCACACGTAGTAAAAAAAATTCGTGCAGAGGGGTTCCCCTAAAAAAAAAATTTCCTGCACAAGTAGTGAGCGAAAAAAAAATTCGTGCAAGCTGAAAATTCCCCACCCCCCCCCCCCCCATCACTTTTCTAATGGTCCGTCCCTTACCTGCCCGGGATTTCTCGCGTTGTCCCGCGAAACAAAACAAAGCAAAATGGCCATATGATAAATCCTTTATTGACCAAACTTGTTCAGTCAATATGGCTGCATATTGGCCGAGTTCATTTCTACGTTGTTATTGAACGAGACGTAGACATATGGGTTATTGACCAAGCGTGAGGTCAAGATGGCTGGATATTGGCTAAGTTCTTTTTTTTTGCGTTTTTATGGACCGAGACGAAGTCGAGGTCCATAAACACGCAAAAAAAGAACGAGGCCAATATCCAGCCATCTTGACCGAACAAGCTTGGTCAATAAAGGATTTATTATATGGGATAAAACGCCAAAAAATGATCCGTGTACGTGTTTATTTTCAAGGACTGAAAATCGATACACAAACCACAGGAAATCTTTAACTGTCACGGAAAAGATTTTTCAGGGAAAAACTAAGAAAGAAAATTTTGGTAAACCGGCTTTCGCCTCGGATGAATTTTCCTTGCGGGACAAAGCCCTTATCCCGAGCGGGCAAGATAGCTCCATATTGCCCGCTCGGGTAGCCAATCACAGCGCGAGATTCGGTTCATCTTGCCCGCTCACGGAGCTAGTCATATAATAAGGGTATATATTGCAGGGACCGCGGAGGGGGAGGGGCTGGTAGGGCTATAGCACCACCACTTTATTGCTTGGATTTTTTTATGGCAAAATAAGTGGTGAAACAATGACATTAACGTTTGCTTGCACAGGTGGCCAGACGTTTTAGCCCTACCACTTTAATTTGGTCTCCGCGGTTACTGTATTGGTGGTCTTAACAGCAAACCCCGAATCAGCGGTAATCAGCTCTTTAACAGGCAAACTTTTGGCTTTTAATTCTGCACATAAACTTGCAACAGCCAAGTTAACTTAATCAGCGTTTTTCTACCTCGCTTGGCCAGTTCCGAGCTGCAATAAAGAAGGACGAGCCAGCTCCAGTTTCCCTCACTTTTTTCTCCGTCCAGTTCGCCCCTTACTATCAGATGAAACTGGGATAATCAAACGGATTGATAACGTCAGATAATTGATAACATCGAAACGTCAGCACCTCCCTTCTACCTTATGGTGGTATAACTTGCTTTATCAATTCGTTTGATTATCCCAATTTCTTGTGCTTCAATTTCACACCAACGCAGCACCTGTTTCGTTGGAAACTGTCCCCACATTACTATCAGAGAGCCTGGAACAGCTAGTGTTGCCCCTCATTTGTACATTTTTAACTGACCTGTCACCTCCCACCCTACAAAAGTTAAGGAGGTATACCTCTTTGTCTTCAGGAAGGTCTTCAAACTCTTCAATTACATCTGCTTTGGCTTCGTTATAAAGTTCCTTCAGTGGCTTCACATCCACTACTTTGGCAAGAAAGGGATGCTGAAATGAAAGGAAAACACATAAACAACGGTTACAAAAGAGACAAGCACCATGAGGGAAGATAAGGCCGTGTCGGAAATCGTGCACCAATAATTGAGATGATTGATAGCCGCACGAGACAATTATAACAGATAACAGTAAGAAGCCAGAAGAGATCGAGAGCGAGCGAGCGAGAAGCAAGAGCTAACTGTATGACTAAAAAATAAACGTGAAGTGTTGAAAATCCGCGGACTTCTTTGGTCTCCTTTTCGACACAGTGGCACCTCCGACGGGACTTCTCGAACATGGACGCATTAAAGAAAGAAGCCGAAGCGAAACTTCAAATGTTACAATATACCAATGGAAAAAGCAGTGGAGTTATGAAGAAGGAAAACATCGACTCCATCGAACGTCACCGAGACACCTTACGAGCTCTAGTTAAAGAGGTTGAGGCGTTAAAGTTGGGGGTCGAGCAGGCAATGTTCAACGATGGAGAGGGGCCGGAAAACGTGGCGGAATGGAGCGAAAAAATAGAAGATGTAGTTGCCGAGGTTGATGACGGAATCAAGCTTATGAGCAATTGGCTCGAGAAGACAAAACACGACGCGAATCAACACAAGCGAGAAGAAGAAGAGGCTAGTCAAGCGCGTGCTCGTGAAGAACAACTTAAGTTTGAAAGCCAAAAGCTGAAAATGAAGCTAGAATACGAACGGAAACTGTCAAACCATCCCATCGTGGAAACCGAAGGAAGCACGGGGCGAACGAAACTACCCAAACTCCAGATCACCAAGTTTAAGGGCACATATGAGGAATGGTTACCGTTCTGGAATAAATTTCAAGCGGAGATTGAGAAATCAAACCTAGCACCGGTGACGAAATTTGCCTACTTAAAGGAACTACTGGATCCAAAGGTTCGAACGGAAATTGACGGCCTCCCGTTCACAACAGAGGGCTATGAAAGAGCCAAGAACATTTTAACCAGCGAGTACGGGAAGACCAGCGAAATAGTAAACGCGTACGTACAGAACATCATGAACTTGCCGGTTATCACTGGGACACAGCCCGCAAGAATACATGAATTCTATAAGACGTTGCTGTACAACGTGCAATCATTGGAGACCCTGGGGAAGTTAAGAGACGTTTCCGGAAACGTTAGGAGTGTACTCGACAAACTAAAGGGCATAAAGGCGGATCTGGTAAGAGGGCACGAAGACTGGCAGATCTGGGATTTCCCTCAGCTGGTAAAGGCCTTAAAAACGTGGAAGGATATCAATCCAGTCGAAAACAACACAGAAAAGCATCCAATTCGTGTTCGTGACAAGGGCTTTCAAACCAAAGATTCCACGAATTCCTCACCGCCACAACGAACGTGTGTTTATTGTGATGCCGTGGATCACAAATCGGCGAACTGTCATAAGATCGTGACAGTGACAGACCGCCGTCATCACTTGGCAGCCAAGCAATTATGTTTTAATTGTACAGGAAGCAAACATCGTGCCTCAGAGTGCCGAAGCCGCTCTAAATGTCAAGTCTGCCAACGTAAACACCACACATCCATCTGTGACAGATCACGCGATGACAGACAAAGCAGTGACAAGTCCAGTGACCATTTGATGACCGCAGTAGGCGTGGGAAAAAAAGCTGTCATGTATCCAATCATTACAGTCGAAATAGATGGCGTGATGTGCCGTGCGTTGTTGGACACAGGGGCAGGAAGTTCTTATGTGTCATCAACTTTGATAGATAACCTGAAACTTCAACCGATCAGAAGAGAGTTCAAGCGGATCGAAATGATGTTTGGATCAGCGAACAAGACGGTGAACATCTACGGCCTTTCGATACACGACCTACAAGGCAACTTTCGTTTAGATGCCGAAGTTACACGAGTAGACAGAAGTGAGCTACTAACAGTTGAGAATCCAAATTATGCCGAGATGGTAACGCAATTCTCCCACCTGAAGGGCGTGACGTTAAACGATACCGACAAGAAACCTTTGCTCCCTGTGCACCTCGTCCTGGGAACGAATAAGGTCGCGAGGATTAAAACCGGAACCAAACCGAGGATAGGCCGAGAGGGGGAACCAATTGCCGAGCTGACGCGTTTCGGGTGGACAATCCTATCACCAGGAAAAGAAGTGGACCTTACGGAAATGTTTTTAACTCAGACAGCGACAGTGGACTATGAAGAGTTGTGCAAGTTGGATGTTCTCGGGCTTGAAGACTCACCAATTGGTAACCAAGAAACTGTGTACGAAGAGTTCAAGGAGCAACTAACACGCAGTCCCGAGGGCTGGTATGAGACCAGTTTGCCTTGGAAGGGAAATCACCCACCATTGCCTGACAATCGTGAAGGAAGCCTAAAGCGTCTCAACAGCCTGGTACGAAAACTGGAGAACCAAGGGCAGCTGGAAAAGTATGACAGCATTATCCGAGATCAAGTCTCCCAAGGGATCGTGGAGTATGCGCACGACAAAGTAGAAGGTAGAGAATTCTATATTCCTCATAAGGCAGTTATTCGTGAAAATGTCGAATCAACAAAGATGCGCATTGTCTACGATGCATCAGCCAGAGCAAATAACCGCGCCCCCTCCCTAAATGAATGCCTAGAAACCGGACCACCGCTTCAAAATCAACTTTGGAGTGTTCTTGTTCGCAACCGGTTTTATCCAGTGGCTATTGCGGGTGACCTAAAACAAGCGTTCTTGCAAATACGCATCCGTGAGGAAGACCGAGATGCAGTGCGTTTTAACTGGTTAAAGGATCTTACAACTAAGCAAGTGGAAGTTTTCCGATTCACCAGAGTGCTGTTTGGCTTAGCCCCATCCCCGTTCCTACTAGCAGCAGTAATCAAGGAGCATTTGCAAAAGTGTCGAGCAGCAAATCCAAAGGTTGTGGAAGAGATAGAACGAAGTCTGTATGTCGATGATTTAATCGGTGGCGGAGAAACAGTTAAGGAAGCCCTGGAACTGAAGAAAAGCGCAAAATCCATTTTTAAGGAAGCGACCTTCGAATTGCACAAGTGGCACTCAAGCGTCCCAGCCTTAGAGGCCGAAACGCCGTTGCCAGGAGAAGAGCAAAGTTATGCCAAACAACAACTCGGAGTAATAGAAGGAGAGTCCAAGCTCTTGGGGATGCCGTGGGAAAAGGAAAGAGACCTCATCCAGGTGAATTTCGCCGCACCAACAGCTCAAGCAACAAAGAGAGGCATACTAGGAAAGGTCGCTAGAATCTACGATCCTCTTGGGCTTGCCTCCCCGGTTACGTTGTCCGGAAAGGTTCTCTACAGAGACGCGTGCGACGCTCGTATCGCCTGGGACGCACCTCTGCCGCGCGATCTGAGAGATAAATGGTCAAAATGGGAGAAGAACTTACCAGTGCAAGTGAACGCACCGAGAAGCTTAGCTCAGTATCATGAAAAGGTCTTGTCTATTGACCTCCACGGATTTGGAGACGCAAGCGCAAAGGGAGTGGCTGCAGCAGTTTACGCGGTGGTGACACAACCCAGTGGTATCAGCAAAGGTCTAGTAACCGCAAAGTCACGCCTTGCGAAAAGGGGACTAACCACCCCTCGACTAGAACTGGTATCAGGCCACATGGCAACAAATCTGGTGCATAACGTCAAAGAAACCTTACAGGGTTTTCCAGTGCAAAGTACTCACTGTTGGCTTGACAGCACAGTCGCTCTCCACTGGATCCGTGGAAACGGAGAGTATAAGCAGTTCGTGGGCAATAGAGTAGCGAAGATACAAGAGAAACAATACATAAAGTGGCGACATGTCGGTACAGCGGAAAATCCCGCCGATTTGGGGAGTCGTGGCAGTAGCGCCGATAAACTCACAGCTCTCTGGTGGCAAGGGCCAGACTGGTTATCAGAACCGGAAAACTGGCCACCCGACATCCTGACTACACCAACAAAGGAATCAGAAGCAGAAGTGAAAACAACACGTGAGCTGTTAGCTGTGGCCGTGGAAAACAAACAAGATGCCTTTGATGAACTGCTGCAAAAACACGAATTGTGGCGTGTGTTGCGCGTGGGCGCGTGGATCACGAGGTTCTTTCAAAACACGCGAGCCAAACGACAGCATCGAGTCATCGGCCCTTTAACGACTGAGGAGATACAGCGACAAAAGACCTTTTGGACCAAGCGGGCTCAAGAACAAGGGAAATCCAGTGAAAAGTTTGAAGAAGATCGCTTGCAGCTCAACATTCAAAACGAACAAGATGACGTGTTAGTATGCAAGGGGAGAATTCAAGGCCATTATCCCATTTACCTCCCAGATACAGCACCCTACACTCGTAAGTTGGTTCAACGATCGCATGTCGACACCCTGCATGGAGGCGTAGGCCTGACGATGACTAAGATTCGTGAACAGCATTGGGTACCACGTCTCAGGAAGCTCGTCAAACAAGTGATAAAGTCGTGTGCGGGGTGTAAACGGTTTCAAGCCATTGCACTGGCTACTCCACCCCCCGGACCCTTACCCATCGACCGCACTGAAGGCAGTACTCCATTTGAAGTGATCGGAGTTGATTTTGCCGGCCCTCTCAAGTATCGCCGCAAGTCCAAGATAGCAGGCAAAGCCTACCTTGCATTGTTCTCGTGTAGCCTGACAAGAGGACTCTACATCGAAGTGATAGAAAACCTGGAGACCGGCGAATTCCTAAGAAGTTTAAAACGTTTTATCGCGCACCGTGGCCGTCCGGCAAAGATTTATTCCGACAATGGGAAGACATTTGTAGGAGCAGCGAAATGGCTCAAACAAGTGACTAGCGACGAGAAGGTACAAGACTACCTGGCTCATCAAGATATAAGGTGGCAATTCAATCTGAGCCGCGCCCCCTGGTGGGGAGGTCAGTTCGAGCGTCTCATCGTACTAGTCAAGTCTTCACTCTACAAGACAATCGGTAACGGCATGCTTTCTTGGACAGAGCTATGCGAAGTTGTTCTTGACGTGGAAATCGCTCTGAACAATCGTCCATTAAGCTATGTCGAGGATGATATCCAACTTCCGACACTGACGCCTGCTTCGTTACTTTTCCTCAGACCAAACCAATTGCCAGAGCTTGAACCGTTTCACCTTAAAGATGCGGAACTCCGCCGACGGGCAAAGTATCTGCGGAAATGCAAACAAGCATTGTGGAAACGGTGGACAACCGAGTACCTGCGAGGGCTGAGGGAGCGACATCGTCTGAAGCAGAAAGCGAGACAGATCGGCCAGTTAACCAGAGGGGACGTGATGATCATAAAGGACGAAGATCGAAACCGGAACAAGTGGAAACTTGGAATTGTGGAGGACTTGATCACAGGAAGGGACGGGATCGTGCGAGCTGCAAAGTTGAGAGCAGGGAAGACGATCCTAGAAAGGGCAGTGCAACAACTTTATCCGTTAGAGTTATCGTGTGACAGACAAACGGTCGCAACGCAAGTGCAGCTGAATCCGAATGCCCCCACATTCAGACCAACACGAGATGCGGCTGTTGCGGCACGATATCGTATTCAGGAAGTGCAGAGCGCAGAGACAAGTTGAACTGAACAGTTTATTTCGTTTCAGAACTCTGAGCTATTTCTTAGTAGTAAGGTTTAGTTATTAGTTCCGAAGTTTTCTTGAATTCATTTAGCACTTGCACGATACTAGTGTTTGTTTAAGACAAACAGGGGAGTGTGTCGGAAATCGTGCACCAATAATTGAGATGATTGATAGCCGCACGAGACAATTATAACAGATAACAGTAAGAAGCCAGAAGAGATCGAGAGCGAGCGAGCGAGAAGCAAGAGCTAACTGTATGACTAAAAAATAAACGTGAAGTGTTGAAAATCCGCGGACTTCTTTGGTCTCCTTTTCGACAGCCGATCGCCTGAAGGGGAATTTCAGGTGCGTGGAGATCGAGCGGGAAGCACGAGGGGAGGAGGGGAAAAGAGGCACACGTGAAACCCCCATCTCCTCTAAAACACACCTGAACTCCCCACCCACCCCCCCCCCATCTCCTCTAAAACACACTCGAACTCCCCCATCTCCTCTGAAACACACCCGAACTCCCCACCCCCATCTCCCCCATCTCCTATGAAACACACCCGAACTCCCCCTATCTCCTCTAAAACACACCCGAACTCCCCATCCCCCTCTCCCCATCTCCTCTGAAACACACCCGAACTCCCCACTCCCAATCTCCTCTCAAACACACCCGAACTCCCCAACCCCTCCCCATCTCCTCTGAAACACACCCGAAACCCCACCCCCCATCTCCTCTGAAACACACCCGAACTCCCCATCCCCCTCTCCCCATCTCCTCTGAAACACACCCGAACTCCCCACTCCCAATCTCCTCTCAAACACACCCGAACTCCCCAACCCCTCCCCATCTCCTCTGAAACACACCCGAAACCCCACAACCCATCTCCTCTGAAACACACCCAAACTCCCCACCCCCCTCATCCCCCCATCTCCACTGAATGCTGGCCACACAGGATATAAAGCTGAAAGACCTCAAACCTGGTCAAAATAAATTAATAAATATCATAATGAATGAAAAGGTATTTCCCTTCGTCAAAACCTCCCTTTTGTAAATGCTGGGTTCCCCTCGTGCTTCCTGCATGATTACGGGAACCAACAGTGGTTGGGAAAGCGGGTTGAGGATTTAAAGGATAGCAGCATCAGGGAAAAAGTAATCATAGCTATTTTTTTCTGTTCTAAACAATATGATACCACATATTGAGGCATTATTTCATGAACTGTACCAAGGACTACTGGCCAGAATTGTGGAACCTTAATTTGAAACACTGTAGTTACCTCAAGTAACTCAGCTGCTGAAGGCCTCATCTCTGGAGACTTGGTAACACAGCGGGCCAGAAAGTCATGGAAGTCTCTTGACCTGACATAAAAAGAAAATGAAAACCTCTGCTCAACTCAAGAATTTCTTATACATAAACAGGGTTTTCAATACGCATTGTAACAGCAGAAGGTTTGTGTAAAGTAACAGGAGAATATTGTGAAGAGGCTCCATATCTGAATTTCAAACTAGCTCAGGCCATCTAAATTTGACCGAAGAATTCTTCCTAGTAAACGGAGAATTCTTCGTAGTAGCCGGAAAATTATCTGATCTTCGATACCTAATGAACACCCTGCATGTATCATGTAGTACTTCTGTTATACTGTATACAGGAAATACAAGGGCTAGTCAAAGTCTTTGGTCTGACTTCAAATTTGTATTCTATATCAAGGCACACATACCACTTATTGGTGTTGAGAAGTACAGGTGGGTCTGCTTTGGGAATCTTAAACAACACTCTCATGGGGTGCATGTCATGATAAGGTGGCTGCATTTCTGCAAGTTCTATTAGAGTAACCCCAGCAGACCAAATATCAGCCTGATGAGACACAAAGAAGACACCAACACATTAACACAATGGAGCTGTCCATGTGACTAACCACGATACAGTTATGAAATAATAATAATTATTGTTATATCTCTCAGTTAGTACATGCGCTGTCATTGGTCAATTTAGTGGGCCATAATTTACTGTATGGCCTGCTAAATTCAAAAGTTTGTTTTGAGATATAATAGATATGTTACAAACCTCGTTTTCTCAGTCCGTACTGTAAGTTAGAGAGACTCGTTTTGTCCGCCTGGATGCATGGCCCGCGCACTTCGGCCACAAATCCGAGCAGAAAAACTCAGTCCGTAACTTACAGTACGGACCAAGAACTCGGTTAATAAGAGGTATTTATTTTTACCACAATTCCTACTAATCTTGGAATCTGATTGGCTAATTTGCAGTTGTCGATGAGACTCTAGACAACACTGCTTGCGTCAATGTGTCATGCCATGCAATAGAGCGTTTTCACATGTCACAGCAGCCATATTGGTGTTCCAAAACAATGAAACGGCGGCCATGTTGGTGTTCCAAAGTAATCATCTGGGAGTTGAACTCTTTTCTTATGTAAAAACTTTCTTTTGTTCCAAAAAACTTGCATGGCTGTTGGCCACGTGAGTGAAAACGCTCTATAGCCAATCAGAAATGCTAATTTTTGGAAATAAACCAATCGTATTGTGAGAAAGTTATAGACAATGCTGCTCTTTCTTTGTGTCACGACCTTGGTCACGCTCTGAAAAGAACATTTTCTTTCACGTTGATATTGTGGTAAAAACAAGTTGAATGTGGTTAAGTGTTGTCTGTATTCTTATTGACAACAATATGCGTCATCACAGTAATCAAAAATTTGTTGTGGACTCACTTGGCTGCGCCTTGTGAGTCCACAACAAATTTTGACCACTGTGATGATGCGTACTCATTGGTGATAACAGTACAGACAATGCTAAACCACATTCAATGTGTTAAATCTCTCAATTAGCATGTGCACTGTGATTGGTCAATTTAGCGGGCCGTTCTTCACTGTACGGCCTGCTAAATAAAAAAGTTTGTTTTGAGATATAATAAATATCTTACAAACCTTGTTTTCTCGGTCCACACTGTAAGTTATGGATCCTCGTCTTTTCCATTTGGATTCATGGCCCCCGCGGTTCGTGCTTGAGCCATAAATCCAAGCTGAAAAAACTTGGTCAGTAACTTACAGTACAGACCTTGAACTCGGTTAGTGAGAGGTATTAATAATAATAACAATAATAATAATAATACTAATAAGAAGAGGAAGAAGAAGAACAACAACAAGAAGATCGAGAAGAAGAAGAACAAGAAATATATGTTATTTACCAGGTGAGAGGTCTGTATCGGCAAAAACTGTGCCTGAGGTCTTGAGAATATCCCGAGACTGAAAGACGAGGGCCATACTCAAGACCAAGGGCACAGTTTTTGACCTGGCCCAGTAAATAACTTATTTTTTTTAGATGTCTTCTTTTTAACAAGCCGTAATCACTATGGTGGAGAAAAAATTCTGGCCTGTGGGCCGTATCATAAAAAGCTGGACCGGTCACAAGGATGTGATTAGCTGATCAAATTTGAGGATTTAGGATTCTGGCCAGATCAGCTGCTTGCAGAAAAAAAAAAGATATATTTTAAATATTAAAGTTTGTTTGGTACATTTAAAAGACCTCCACAAACTTAAAAAAGAACTTTCTAAATTACCTCCATAGTTAATGAACAAGAATTTTCAAAAATATGAAAGAAGTACTTAACAAGTAGGAAACACAAGATATGGTCTACGCAGTTGCTCAAAAAAATAGAGCAGCTGTCAAGAGCATTAATTTGTGAATCAGTGTTAGAGTACCTTGCAATCATATGGGTCATCTTTACAAGTTTCTGTCACAACAACTTCAGGGGCCATCCTAATTAAAAATCAAAGATAGTCTACATGTTATATAATATACTTATAAACAGAGCAGAACTTGATAAATAAATATTAATTGACATTAAGTATTTCACTCCCTAAAGTGATCAATATGCAACTTTTCCTTCTAATACAATGTCAAACAGATAATGAAAATTGATACAATAGTTATTTTAAAGACATGAAACTGATCTAACTACACCAAGTTCTTTAAACTAAAACACAGTGTCAAGCAGTCAATATATTAATATTCACTAAAGGGAACTATTTTTTTAGGAAGTGTATGACAAAATTTATTAAGGTTCCATAATTTAGATTATTTTTCATTCAAAATATTTCCCAGATTCTGATTGGCTAAAAGCACACATTTAATTCCCCATAACCAGTTACTGATGACCAAATTTGGAGGAATTTTGACTTTAACAAGGAAATGATGTCAAAAATGCAGCGTTTTCGCAGGTTAAGGCAACGTTAACTAAGAAGACCTGGGGACGAGCTTGTGTTATTTTGTTGTTTTGTTCTATTGCTGGTGGGTGTGAAATTTGTGAAAATGAAGCTCATTTTCTCCTTTCAGTGTTTGAAAATAATTTTGATAAATAATAAAGCAATTAATGAATTTGGCTTTCGTAGGATATGAAGAATTAAGCGGATCTCCGAAGGGTTTTATCCACCTCGGCCTACGGCTTCGGTGGATAACACCTTCCTCGATCCGCTTAATTCTTCATATCCTACTCAGCCTCATTCATTAATTGCTAAATATATAGTCTTCCTTGACCTTGGGAGTGGAAGGGCAATCACTTATTAACTCATATTCCTGATGTAAAAGCAAGGAAAATACATGTAGATGCCTACATACTCTACGTGTCTCTCCTACCTCCTTTGTCGTATGACTAAAAGGAACAGTGTTCCAGTTTCTATAATAATATTACAGTTAACAAAGGAACCTGAGGCATCCAGATTCAGAGTAAATGGAAATAACTCCACATAAAAAAAAAAAACAGATGACCTCGTATATAAGTGTTACTTTAAAAGAATATTTAACCAAATGTTACTTGTCAATCATTCATTCAAATCTAGGCAAAGACAAGTCAAATTAGCTTTACTCACCAGTATGGAGTTCCAATAAATGTTGTTCTTTTCTGGATTGTCTTTTTGTTCTTAGCCGAGACCCCAAAGTCAGCTTTAGAAGAGAACATTATTACTGTTTAATTATCTTATAACCCTTTAAGCCCTCAGGGGTCTCCCTGTGACAAGTAAAATTGTTTGGCTTATATAAATTAAGTTACTCTTAGGGATAAAGGGTTAACAGAGGTTGTAAGAGATTTGCATAGGTACATCATAGCACTGGAATAAGCCCTGGCACCTCCATGGGATCAGCAGTTGACAGTACTCTTAAGGTACTATTGACAAAATGACAATGTATCTCTTGTTACCATAAAAATTAAAAATTAATGATATCAAATACAACAAAACTTTGAAGAAACCTTCAGTGATACCATTAATTAACAATAGCCTTAATTATAATAGTTCTTACCAAGTTTGATGTTTCCATCATTTGTAAGTAGAAGGTTGCCAGCTTTTAGATCCCTGTGAATCACTTTGTGTGTGTGAAGGAAATTCAGGCACTGTAACACAAAAAGGAATTTTCAAACTATTTCTACTTGAGTACTTTTGATTTGTAGTGAATAAACTTTGACTCAAACCAAGATAACCAGACACTCTGAGGCAACACAAATTTGAGGGCTGCTTCCTCAAAGGACAAGTTTATGTCAAGCCCTGGGATATGCCTGCAAATACATGACACTATGAACTGATTATATTGTACAGCTTATTTTGCAATCAAGAAAACCAAAGTTTATGGAATACTATCTCTTAGTAAAATAACCTCATCCAGGCATCTAGGTACAGACCCAAGGTGCACAAAAATAATAAATGACAAATGAAGGTGGAAAGTGAAAAGTCCTGGGCGTCTTGAAAAAGAAGACCCCCTAGGACTGAAAACGTTAAAAAAGACCCCCTCATTCAATTTGCGACAGTTATTTGGTACTAACTACATGTATCAAAGGAAACAAACAAACAAAGGCGTTTTCTTATCTCGTTTTGTTTCTTTGTTTTCTTTTAGGTTATTGAGTTGTGTTTTACACAATTATGGTGGGTAACCTCATCCCACACATTAACCTTAATCAAGGCTGCACTCCAGTGGCAGCCAGTCACCTGAGGCAACTAACTGCACCTTTGTGTGAAGTCTAGTGCGCAATAAAGAAAACAAAAGTTTGTAACACATTAGTGTTAAACCCTCGATCTTTTCACATTTTCAGTGGCTTAATTTATTTCTCAAGCCCCTTCTGTGCACTCTACAGAGGTCATAATCATAATTCAAGAAAAATACTGTCCATCAAGAATTTTTTTTCCTTTCTTTGTGTTCTTCTAGCATGTGCATTATCTCAGAGGTCTATCGAAAGAATATGACATAAATTTCAGCCACATTAAAATTTTTCTGTGGTGTTGCTTCTTTACAATCATTGGTAACAAATCAATCCTCAATTTTGCTGTGAAATTTCAGACGTAATTTATAACAGGATGTCAAGTGAGAAATGTCACTCTGAAAATAGGAATGACAGCGGGTGAAAAATAGGAAAGAAACAGGAATTCTAGCCCAAAAATAGGAAAAAAAAGGAAATTTTCTTTGAGTTCTACCCATTTAAAACTCCCAGCAACAACTGTTCCAGAGTAGTATTTAACAGACATGATGATATACATCTTCAGTGTCTTCACACAAGTATGTTGGCATTACCGTATAAGAAAACCAACTCTTATCACTTATGTAATCAAGGGCAAATCATCCTACAACATTACTAGACTTCAATTTTCATGAGATATTTCACAACTGAAACTGATGCCCGGCCTATAAAACTGTGCAAACAATAAGTAGCAAGAAATTGTTTTTTACAACCAATGTCAAAGTTCACTGTCACCTTATGTACATCTTTCTTACAATAACATAAAAAAAGGCCTTTGAACAACCAAAAAAGCTTATAATGTTTTAGCTCTTTTAGCAGATTGGATGACCTTAGTTTGTTTGCCCTTTTTGGGGGCAACACTTGCTGTAAATGACATGGCCTTTCCTAAGAATTTGTGCTACTTTTCAATTTTGTGCTTTCTAACTGGGTGGAAAATGATTTGAATTATATAACTAGTTAAAAGTTAGAGAGCAATCACCAAGAAAGACTATTAAATATGCCAAAATAATCAGTTAACATACCTCAAACATTTGCCTACAAACCACTTTGATTTGAGCCTCATTCAATCCTCTTTCAAGGTCTAAAAATAAATATGGAAAAATAACTCAATTGTGATTTACTAAGAGCAGTGCAGTTCCATTGTAACACCAATGCAAATTAGAAATCAAAATTTTTTCTTGCATAATTATTGCCAAGAAATCATACAGTTTTCTCATTCAATTTGTGAGTTATTTACACAAGTTTTTCAAAAACTCACTTGTGCAAATAAATCCCAATTTGAACTTGAAACCATATGATTACCATTAATAATCAAGATACAATGAACAACAAATTTAAAAATGAAGCTATAATATGCAAAAAGACAACAAGGCTTCAGAAACTCCCACATGCCAGCAATGTCAATCAACTCTAAGGTCAAAAACAATGTACATGTAGACCGGCACAGTGAAAGGGGAAATGCAATTCATTTGTTCATTGAACCGAAGTTGGAAGTTCTCACTCTTTTTAGCAACTGCAGAGCTCTTCTAACCTGGTTTAACTAAGACATATTAAATTTGTTTGAACAAGCTTTAACACCGATTTCTAGGATCTGTAAGGACTTTACAAGAAGAATTAACAATTCTACTCATGTCTGAGTGTAAAGGGGCAGCAATGACCAACTAAGCTTTGTTAAAAATCCTACGTAAATTATTCTTACCTAACATTAAGTCATCTAGTGCGCCCCCAGAACAATACTCTAACATCATCTACAAAAAACAGTGATGCAAATGAATATATGAAAGACCATATAATTGAACTGTGGCGTAATATGTAACAACATTAATTGATCATCACAGTTTTGTACACAACTTAAGCAGCTGTGAAATTTAAGCTTGAAAAAACTCAGGCCTGAACGGGATTCGAACCCATGACCTCCGCGATACCGATAACACAAAGTCAAATTGCGATACAATTTATAGGCCTGGGATGCCAACAAAGCAATGAAAGAATGCGAACCAAATGCAACAGTTCCTCTAAAAACACAATTCTTATGCTGCAATAAAGGCTTACATTTGCTAACAAAAGAGTAAAAACTATCTTCTTTGATCCTTTCTTTCACTGAATAACAGTGAGAGAAAATAAGCAATCACAGACTAGACTACAGATTTAATGCATATATTAACTACAATGCCAATCATACATTTTTTCACAGTATATTGTTCAGCTTTCTCTACTTAATAACCTAACAAAACAATCTTGCACACAGCCAGGCTATGGTAGTGTTTTGTGCTCTGATTTCTTCAACCCAGTATTGATCATCTAAAAATTGCAAAAATTCTGCGATGATCAAATCTTCAACCACATGTCTAACCACAGAGCAAATATAAGATTTATTTCATATACATGGATACTTAATAACTGCTAATTTCTACAACAGTTACTGTTACCAACAGTACTTACCCATAGCTTATTTTCATGATAATAAGCTTCATACATTCCCACCACATGTTTGTGCTTGCATTCACTTAAAATGTCAATTTCTACCATAAAATCATCAAGTTCACTCTCATCTTTAACATCAATAATCTTAGCTGCTGCAAGTACGTCATCTTCTTTGCGTTCTGCCTACAAATGAAATAAATTCACATTCCCAACTGATCTGATAATTTACTTTATAGAAGAAGTTTGATTCTAAGATTTTGCAACTTATTAATAATTCAACAATAATAACAATAATAATAATAATAATAATAATAGTTTAATAATTTCTATCAATGCTATTTGGTATTTATCAAAGTCCTTGTAAATTTGCTGTTTATGTTAAATCATGATCCCTCAAGCAGAGGCCCTTTTTGTTCAGAAAGTTTGATCCTACCCTTGTTAATGCCTGATTGTTCACCTTGTTGCAAATATGCTCAGCCTCATTTCCTTCCCTTTATGACAAAGAAAGGGGACCTCTACAAGCTGAAATAATAAATTATCCATTTCCTATTTCTTTCATTACATTTTTTGTTTATAAATATTTTGTGGAATCTATGAGGTACAAGTTACCGCAAGGGGTTATTGATTATAATTTATGCATTATAAATACTTTTGATGCACCAATTAGTAATGCATTAGACTATAAATAATTCTTATTTATAGTGTACTTTTTATTAGAATGCATGTGTCTTTAACCCTCTAAGTCGCAGTAGTGACCAGCATCCAATTTCTCATTACAATATTAACTGTTCCTCAATCTTTCATGTTATGAGAAATTATAATGAAAAATAATGATTTATTAAAAAGAGTTGTATTGATATTTAAACAAATTCTCCTCATTAATACCATAACAAATATATAAGAACAGTTGAGAGGAAATGAATATTGATATGGGGGCTTAAAGGGTTAAACCAGCATGATTCAAACTGACTGAGCAAGCTAAAAAATTGGACCATTGTGTTCATATCTGCCAATACATACTTGTTGTCAAATTACGAGCAACTACTCAGACTAAATAACAACTTTAAATTACAGATACAAACTGTTTTAATTTTCACTAAAATCAATATGTATTTCTGTGCTTTTTTAGCACTCTGTTGGTTAGTCCTGCTTTATGTACTGCCATTTTCTGTAAGAGACCTTTCACAAACACTGATCAAGACCAGATTTCTTTTTTGTTGAATCCATATACAAATGACAATACTGGTAGTTTATGATCTCTACATTCTTGACTTGCTTTCAAAATGTTTTGCCAAGATATTTCCAATATTATCATATTATCTAAAGAATTTCTTCTTGCTAAATATGTTGTAGGTTAAAATGAATTTCAGGTCAAAATGGTTCCAAACTAGTTTGATTTGTTTCCTAGTTTGCTTGAGATTATTGGAAGATTATGGAAATTAATCTGAAACAAAGGGAAGAAACAAATCAGACTGGTTGACCTGAAATTCATTTTAAACTACCACACATCTACTATCCAACACTATGCACAGGGCACAATGCTTTCACAGAAAACTAATTGAGCTGTCTGTAAAAATTATAAACATTTTTTTGTCAAAATTATGTTAATTAAATGTATAGAAACCTTGCAGTCACCTCTGAAATTCCCTATAAAATTTTGTGTCGAATGTTAATAATAAAAACAAAACAATTTTCACAAACAATAAAACAAAACCAAACAATAATATTGCATCTAAACGTTCCGTAATTTATTGAATCAAAAGGAAGAAAAGTTTCAGTACAAGTGATTGAAATGAGGAGGAGTTTAATCATGAGTCTGTTTGTTTACATGACCATGCATAAATTTAGTTCACAACAAAAACAACATTATAAATAGGAATGTGACTATGCATGGCCTCAAAACTGCGTTTTGTTTTCCCATCCTAAGAGCAGGACAAATAGAGCGGTAAATTCTTTGTCTATGGAGTTTACTGAAGCCGTTCCGAGCGCAAATTGCAAGACAATGTTTTTGCACCAGGTGGTAGGGTTGATATTTTATTCTCAACGTGGGTTTATCCGTCTTATTACGCATTTTTTTAACACCGACTTTCTACCTCTTCTCAATGAGTACAACATTTTTCGCATGGCTTCAAGATGAGAAAATCGACTTTCTTTCTCCATTAGCTCTAAATATCATGAATCAGAATGCAACAGTTCTATGATTTACAATGCATGATGTCGCTTTGTTTTTGACAAATATACGTCACAGTAAGACGATCAATTGCCGGTTACAAACTGCCACGGACAGCTTCAAAAGCGAAACCAAAATAGCTCTTCTATTTTTTCAGTCGATAAAGCGTCGCTGCTACAGCTGCTGAGAACTTGTTTTCAGCTTCGTAGGAATTGACATGAAAGGGCAAATAAACCACAAGAGTTGAAAAGCAGGGGCATAGCATAAGAAGGATGGGTTGGAACGCAAATATCCCCCTGTTTCAATAACATTGTATAAGACATGATTAAAATAGAAACAATGAGTAGAGCTAATATAATGTGAATTCTACCGCCATCGGAACTGTGTGTGAAAATAAACCGGTGATGAGACTGAACAAACACATTCCGTGAAGTTTAATTCAAAACCAATCTCTAGGGAATATCAACTCCCTTCTAGCTGGGGAATACTATAGTTAATAATTTCCGCCTTTTTTAGAAAACAGAGGTTATCGTATTCTGAGATAGAGGGCTAGATTTAAGACTTATTTATTGACTGAATGAAACACTGATTCTAGCGCCGGTATATCAGAGAGAAAGCAAAGCAAGGCATACTTACGTACCTTGTAAACCTTTCCAAAACTACCATCTCCTAATTCCCCGACAAGATTCCATAAAGTATTAGGATCCACTCCGCGAATAATATATGAGAATTCTTTCTTTTTCTTGACTTTCATAAACGGGAATAGTTGTTTGAAGAATGAAGACATGATGAATTTTCAACATGAAGGCCACTCGACCTTGTCAGTATGGCCGCGCCGCTTGGTATTAAAGATGCTTCTCTCGCTGGGTCCAAAAAATTCAACGGTCTATTTTCAACAGAAACAGATGATTAAGCTTACACAATAAAACGGACTTTCATTTAGAGTTCAATAGCCGTCGCTACAGATCCTTTTCTCATAAAATCCTTTCCTCCACCATTCCTACAGCTGACGTCACACCCTGCTAGTCCCCAGACCTCAATTGTATCGCGGTGTCACACACAACCGCAAAGTCACGCTTCCATTTTTAGGGAGATTAAGCAGGCGCGTTTTGAGAGGCGGACGGCAACCGGAAGAGAACATTACGCGTGCCAGGACAGTGGTGTCTCCCAGATTTTTATAGTGATCACCTCTAATGGAGAAAAGATACTAATAAATGTAAATGTGGTTGTGCGGAGTAGTATGTGAGCGTGTTTATACACACGTTTTTAGGTTATTTTTGAATTTGACTGAAACGTCTAGGTTAAAAGGGGGGTATTCAAAAGTATCGGTTATACGCGTTTTAGGTTATAAGGGGTAAGTATTAGTAAAGTTTTTGATGCTCACGTTTTAGGTTATAAGGGGTAAATTGGAAAGTTTTACTGATTATTTCGCAAAACGTGTGTATCAAAAAGGAGGAAAAAATTTGAAAAATATGGTTTAAAAGAAAGAGTAGAGGGATATAGTATGAACATGGATCAAAAGGAAAATCTTGTAGAAAAGCCAAAAGAAATTGGCAAAAGAATAAGAAGCTTAATAATAAAAAAGTTAGAAAAAATTATCAAAGAAAAAGGTAAAAAATTTTCAAAAAATGTAATTATTAAGGAGTTGCGTAAAATTCCAGAAATTGATAAGTTTTTCGATAATAATCCGGCGCAATTGCAAATTCCAATTCAAGAAATTGGTTTATTTCACGATCAACCGCAAAAACCAAGAAAAAGGAAACTAGCACCAACTTTTATAAAACCACAAAAACCAATTCTTGATGAGCCGGTACCTGAAATTAATGTTTCAATTCTCAAACCAAAGAATATTTTTAAAGATAAGTTTACCCAAAGGATTGAAGAATTGGCAAATGAAAACATCATAAAATTTAATAATAGTAATACTAAAAATACAACAAAAAGAAAGGTAACTATATCTGATAGTGTGAGAGATGAATTGAAGGAAAAAACTAAAAAGAAAAGAACAATAGTTCTTAAAATAAATCCAAATGAAGATGTTCCGCCAATTCGTAATTTCGAAGAAAGAAATGAAAGCATTATACGGATTAGGAGAGATCTAAATAATGATTTAACAGAAACAATTTATAATGAGTTGGAACCTCAAATAGAAATGGGGGCAAGAATTGTTTTCAGTTTTATCGCGCTGATTCAAAGAGGTAACGGAGAAATAGCCTATCACGTGCATACTTTTAGAAGTGGAGGAACTTTTAACTCCCTTTCAGAAATAAAAGATTATATAGAAAGGTGTGAGGGAGAGAGATTGAGTTTAGAAGGAGCTGCTTGGAGTAGGGCATATTTACCCGCGGAAAAGAAAATTAATAAACCAGGTGTTAATGAGGGCGGAGTTGAGTTTAGAGAAGTTCAAATAAAAGTTATTAATACCAGACAACCTTTAGTTGGGTGTGGAAGATTACCCGATGAATTAAGAAAGAAAAGATGTATTTATTCCGTAGATGATAAAGATGATAATCTCTGTGTATGGAGATGTTTAGCTATTCTCATGAATATCAATTCTGGTAAAAACAGACCTGAAGAACGCATAGAGAAACAAGCCCTAAATTTTGCTAGAACTTTTTATGGCAACAAAAAACTAAAAAAAGAAGATGTTAGATCCACAAAATTGGTTGATTTTGAGAAAATTTCAAAGGTTTTCTCCATAAATATCCGGGTTTATGAGCAGAAAGATATTTCAAATTTTAAAGTTTGGAAACTGGTGTTTGGAAAAAACAATTTCAAAGACAATTTGAAAACCCTAAATTTAGGTCTTTATAATAATCATGGTTTTTTCATCAAAGATCTAGACCGCCTTGCTCAAAATTGGGTATGCCAAGGATGTAAACAAAAATTCACCAGACACGAGGATTTAAAAAGGCATTTTACGAATGACACATGCACAGGAGGAAAGACAAAAATATTATGCACAGGAGAAAAAATAAAACACATCATGAATGAATCAGACAAAGTTTTTTACGGGGGTAAAATAAATTTTAGTTACAAGGCGTGTAGGTGGATAGAACACCAATCTAAAATTATAGGTAAACATATTCATCATGCGATTTGTGGTCATGGTGGCGAAAGATGTTATAGGGATGAAAAAGGAAATGAGATTTTGTTTGATGGATACGAGCCTGAGACAAAAACTGTTTTTGAGTTTTATGGCTGTAAATGGCATGGGTGTCCGTGTTCAACAACCGACAAAATTAAATATAATGAAACTATTGAAAGAGAAAATAGGATAAAAAGTTTGGGGTATAATGTAGTATCGGTTTGGGAGTGCGAAAATCCTGAATTACCTAATATATGGTTCAAAAAGAAATTTATCCCATACCCCTATTTTATTGATTACGATTTTGAGGGATTATTACAAAAAGAAGATAAACAGATTACAGATGATTTAGTTTTTACCCATACTCACATTCCAGTTAGTGTTGCACTAATCGATAATTTAACAAAAAAACCCGTTTTTCTTTACAACCAAAACCCTGATCTCCTCATAAAAGAATTCGTTGAAAAATTGGAGGAAATAAGAAAAACCATTGTCGAAAAGGTTAAAGAAGAATACCCGCTTCCTGATCAAGATTCCTTGCAAAAAAATGTCTTACAAAAATATGAAGAATGGTGTAATCAAGTACCCGTCCTGGGATTTAATAGTGGAAAATATGACATCAATTTGATTAAAAGACATTTTATAAAACACATGACCGATAGAACAAAGGATATTTTTATTGCAAAGAAGCAGAATAGGTATATGTTTTTATCAACACCGGATTTCAAATTCTTGGATATAATGTCCTACCTTGCGCCTGGGGTTTCTTTTGATAAGTGGTGCAAGGCAAACAACTGTGAAGCCCAAAAACTTGTTCTACCTTATGAAAAATTGGACGGTTATGATAAGCTTTCCTTAGTTGGGCCCGTGAAACATGAAGACTTTTACTCTTCCCTGAAAAAGAAAAACATTTCCAAAGAAGAATATGAAGAATATTTACTCGAATTCGAAAAGAGGGGCTGTGTTACAATGTTAGACTGGTTGAAAGAGTATAATTTGAATGATGTTATCCCCTTTCTGGAAGCCCTTGAAAAAACAAGGCGATTATATTATCCAGACGAAATTGATATATTAAAAGATGCCGTTTCCATTCCGGGTGTATCAATGAGGGCTGTTCTAAATAAATACCAAAAAATGAAGAAGAAAGGTGATCCTGAATTGTACGCACCAGGGCAATATTGCGCCCATAGTTGTGTTAAATCTTGTAACGGCAAGTTTTGCAAAAAATGCTACAAAATAAAGAAGGATTGTAAAATATGCGACAAAAACAAGATTTATAAATTATTGAAAACGGGAATGGTTGGAGGGCCTAGTATTATATTTACTCGCTATTCAGAAAAGGAAGAAACAAAGATTCGCCCTCATAAATATAAAAACCCGAAAAATTGTGTGCGAATTGTTGGTTATGATGCAAACGGGTTATATCTATCCTGTTCGGGGCAAGAAATGCCGTGCGGAAAAGAAGAATGCATAGAGGTTGAAAACCCATCGGATCCTAAATTTATTAAGAAGATTTGCGAAGATATTCTTGATGGAAATCTTTTCGGGTTTTGTCAAGTTGATATCCATGTACCTGATCACTTAAAAGAAAAGTTTGAAGAGTTCTCCCCCTTATTTATTGTTGACTCCGTTCCTGAATATTTAGTACCAGAGCATATGAAAGAATATCAAAGAGTCACAGGAAGAAAACATCTCAAAGATAATAAAAAATTACTTGGGGTAACTAGAGCAAAAAAGATATTTTTATATACTCCCATGATAAAATGGTATCTTAATCATGGTTTGGAGATTACCGCTTTTCATAATATTTTAAAGTATGAATCGGGAAGGCCCTTTGGATTTTTCCCAAAAGAGGTGGCAGACGCAAGAAGAGATGGGGATATTGAGGTTTTATTGGAAAAACTAAGTAAAGCCTTTGATGAAAACAAGATTGACGATGTAGTGAAAATTACCAATGAATTAAACCAATTCCCCGATATATTTAAAGTTATTGAGGAAAATAAAGATATCAAAGTATTGATTGAAAAACTAAAACCAAAGTACAAAGGGTGTAAAGAATTAGCCGACACGAATAAACTTAGGGGAAATTCTTTCTACGGGAAAATGATAGAAGATAAAGAAAAACATAATATCACAAGGTATACTCAGGATGAGGAAGAGGTTGAAAAAGCCCTAAGATCTGCGTTCTTTGAAGATCTTAATGAAATAAATGGCATATGTGAAATAATAAAACGAAAAAGATTAATAAAAATAGATAGACCATATCAATGCGGTATCTCGGTGTATCAGCTAGCAAAATTAAGAATGCTGGAATTCTATTACGATTTTCTAGATAAATACGTTGATAGAAAGGATTTTGAGCTGATTCAAATGGATACAGATTCAATGTACATGGCAATTTCATCTGAAAATTTGGATGATATTATAAAACCCGAAATGAGAGAAGAATACTTTAGTGGTGGAAAAGAAAAATTCCTATCGACTTCAAAATATCATGATAAGACTCCGGGTTTGTTCAAAAAAGAGTTTGACGGTATTAGAATGATTGCTATTTCATCAAAATGTTATTACGCGGAGGATGAGAAAGGAAAGGCAAAGTATAGTTGCAAAGGAACAATTCATAGACAAAACGAAATGAACTGGGATAGATATATGTCAGCTTTGAAAGGGTCAATTGATATGTCACAAAATACAGGTTTTAGAATCAATGATAACCAAATTGTGACATATACACAAATTAAAAAGGGATTGAACGCATATTATGATAAAAGACGAGTTTATGAGGATGGAATTCACACAAAACCATTATATTAGAACAGAATTAGGGGGGAACTCTGTATCATCCGGAATAACCTGTAATTCTTCACGTACAAAACCGCGCCTTGGGCCGTCTTCCAAAAAATACAAAACCGGTTGATTAGTAGAAATTCTACTTCCAGAAATATAATAAACTTTTATACTCCAAATGGGATCTGTGGCTCTTCTTCTTTCTCCTCCTTCAAGTTCACCCGGAGCTAATAAATATCTAACCCTAACTTCGGTTGGTAGTCTAACCTCATCAAGGCCAACAGCTCGGTGATAATTTTTAGTTTTAATATCAACCTCCTTCATTTTTATAGCCTCATCGGGCTCTTTACCGGTTATTCTCTTTTTCGTATTATTCAAAGTTTTTAGAATAGCCGGTAATCTTTTCACCCATACTCTTGATCGATCATCGCTGATCATTTCTTGCGCATATTGATGACTAAATAATCTTTCTCCCAATATTCTGTTTGCGTTTTCTACAAATGCTTGAGCTCTATGATTACCGGCTTCGCTTCTTTGTATCCTCACATTATGGTAATTCATGAGTTTACTAACTTCACCCATAAATTCTTTACCCGGATCAACCATTAATGTTTTTGGGTATTTCAATCTTCTAGAATATATTTTCTTAAAAGCTTCTGATATCTCTCGACTTTCTTTTGAGGTTAATGGCTCAGCATCTTTATATCTCGAGGCGATATCAACCACGACTAACGCATATTTATATGTTTTTCTTCCAACTCTATCATGCGGTAAAAATAATAAATCTGCTTGGTGAATCTGATTGGGCCTATCCTCCGTCCAATGCGGTCTAGGTATATATTTAGGAGTCGGCAGATAGATTTGCCATATTGACTGTTTCTGTAACCATTGTTTCGCCTCATTTTCACTTACTTTAGCCTTCTCAGCCAATTTAGGAATTGCAGAATATCCTTTCCAATACCCTTCGGCTGAATAATATATTTTTGACATCATTTAAAAATAAACAATTATCTTATAAATTAAAATGGTTGCGGAGGAAGAAGAAATAAAATTTACCGAATACCAAATTAATCTCATGAAAAAAATTATTAGGAAAAAAATTCTATATATGGAAGATGGCGACGAAATTTTTAATATTATGATTTTAATTCCCGACGCAAGAGAAGGTTTATTAAAACATATCGAAAAATTAGAAAATAGGACAACACAGGTTTAAAGATTAACCAAAGTATCTTATAAATTTACAATGACGTCTGAAAAAATTAATCCAAACAGAATTCCCAAGGAACCCTTTGGTTTGAAAGCAGAATCAACATTGAATCGAATTACTCTCAATCCATCCTCAGCCAGCCCCGGAGAAACATTATACATAAATATTCCCAAACTCGCCGAGAATTTGGTGATTGTTCCCGGAAGCGTTTCTCTTCTATTTGACTTAGATGTAGAGGGACATGCTAATAATACGGTTGTGAATAATTTGGGGCGCAATCTTGTAACCAGACTGAAAGTTCTTTTTGGAGGAGAAACATTGCAAGATACTCAAAGATATGATTTATTTCAAACGTATCATGATTTATTCTTAACCGAAGAAGAGCGCGAAGATAGATTAAAACAAGGTATTTCTTCGCCAAATATTAGAAAAATCAGAACAAAAGCTGGAGATGCAAAAACGCAAGATGGAAAAGAAGTTGCTCTCGCCAATGTTCATGGCTCAAAGTATAGAATACCAATAAACCATCCTATTCTAAACGATCACGGAGTTTTTTATCCAAAAGCATTGGAAAATCATCTTATATTTGAGATTACGCTTGCACCGGTCAATAATATTCTTATTTATTCTGATACGACTAAGGCGCCATCATATTCAATCAAAAACTTAGAGTTGGAATATTCCTCAATTTCTAGCGAATACTTGGCGCGCGAGGCTCAAGCAACATACCAAGTCGGCAAAGGATTCTTTTATGAAAATGTTACTTTACACAAAACTTTCACATTTTCCATTGGCGGCGACGGAGTTATTAATCAACATATTAATTTACCGAGAAGATCAATGACGGGAATATTGTTTTTGTTTTTTGCGCCACAAGCTGCGGGAGCAAGGGATTCTGAAAATTTTTATAATCCAGGTATATCTTCCGTTGAAATTGATGTTGACGGCGTTCCAAATAGAATATACTCCAGGGGAATGATTCCGTCCGATCTTTGGGAATCCGTGAAGAAACGTTTTCGTAGGGAACGAATTTCATTGAAAGAAAAAGAATTTTACGCGGATAAGTTTGCTCTTTGGGTTGATACTAGAACTCATCCAGATAATGGTATTCACGGCGGAGGACTTGCCCTAAATAATACGCATGATGGCGTAAAAATAGAAATTAAAAGGAAACAGGGCGGAACTGGAACAATAACTTGTCATATGTTTGTCGTGGCGGATGCAATGATGGAGATTATGAATTCGAGTTTGAGATCAATTAAGTACTAAAAACATAATGTTATGATACAAAAATCATGGAAGATTTACGAGATAAAATCCCATTTCACTGTATAATAACAGGACCGACAAATTGCGGAAAAACAAAGTATTTAATTGAACAGCTCCGCGGACCATTCCGAAAAGTTTTTGAATATATTGTGTTAATTTGTCCGACTTATTGTAAGAATAAAACTTATCATAATTTTGCTCGCGGGGACAAGAGATTCTTTGTATTATCACCGGATGCAAGTAACATTGACGAGATCGATGAATTGTTAAATGATTGCCAAACTTTATTCTCTGGGACGAATACTTTAATAATTTTAGATGATTGCGCGGTATCCTCCGATCTGAAGAAAAGATCGAATAAATTTATAGATTTAGCATTCTCCGGAAGGCACCATGGTTTATCGGTTTGGGTTCTCACTCAGCAATTAACTTCGATAGCAAAACCATTCCGCGAAAATGTAGCCTGCGTCGTTACTTTCCATAATCCATCGCAGAAAGGGATGAAGATGTTTTTCGAAGATTACGGAGGAGATTTGGATTATGAATTGGGGAAAAAGTTTGTTCAACTACTGAAAACCGAAAAATATTCTAGGTTGTGTTTGAGTTTGCGATATCCATTTAATTGTTATTTAGAGATACCCGAAGTGATTTAACAAAGATGTCAAACGTTGAAGATTACATTGAAGAAAAAACTGACCGACCGGAGGGAAAAAATGAGGATCTTGAAATCAAACAAGAATCACTTGCCATTCTCGCAGTTCTTGGCACGACAAAGGAATATACTGGGGTTGATATGAGCCTAGGTGATGTAAAAAGATTATCGGAAAAAGATGTAGAAAAATATTTTAATCGGTATCAATCGGTAATGGGTAAGAAAATTAACGGGGGATTGATAGATTCATCCCTTCAATTAGTTTCCAAAGTTATTTCTTATTTAGTTCCAGTTGACGATATAGAAGCTCTTTGCAACGATCTGAAGAATGATGATTTGGTTAATCGCGAACTATCAAACATTGTAGGTCTCTTGGCATTGAAATCAGGAAGACTGGCAGCACTTGCTAGCGGACTATTCCAGGTAGCTAAACACATAAAATTCAACAAAAATCAGCAATTTCCAAGAGAAGAACCGGTAAATAGTACCACAACTGAGCAGCGCTTAAGAATCTACTCAGCAGAGCTTGAGCAGAATACTAAGCAATCTACTGAAGGTGTTGATGCAGCATGATAAACAAATCTAAAAACTTATTTGCGGCATCTAAATAACAATGTCAGAAGAAGTTGAGCAAATTACAGCAGATCCTGCACCTGAAAATAAAGATACTAAAAAGAAGGAGAAAGATCCTAAAAAAGTTGCAGCTGGTAAGAAATTAGCTGAATATAATAAAAAAGCAAAAGATGCATTAGCCAGGGAGATGAAACGCGAAGAGGAGCAAGGAGGAGAAAATGAAAATACAGTTAGTGAATCGAAATCGTGGATTCCAGAGTTATCTTTTACTACTGTTTTATCCGTTATTGGATTAGGGTTTACAGCATTTGATCTTTTTATGAGATATCGGGAAAAAGCAAGAGATGAATATTCCAATAGGATAGCCGATTTATCGCAAGTTCCTCAATTACCGCAAACAAAAAAGATACCATTTTCTGCAACTCCAAAATCTTTGGGAATGGAATAAAGTAATTTAAAAGTTTCTTACTCATGTAGTAAAAAATTATGTCAACTGAAAACAAACTTGTGAAAACTGTAACTGATTCAGCGGTACTTATCGGATTAAGTGCGGGGGTAGGCTATGTTGCTAAAAAGATGATGAAAGAATCATTTTTGAGTGATCCGTCTATGAGTATTACAAATTACGCAAAATGGGTTGCAGTATTATCCGGAAGTATGTATCTTAAAACATATTTAGAGGATCAAAAGATTTTACCAAAATAATCAAACATGGCATTAGCATCGATAGGAATGATGATTGGTGGGGCTATATTGAATGCAACGGCATTTACTGGCGGAAATTATCTTGCAAAATATTTATCGGGGCGTAATGTGGATACAGAAAGAATACGACACGATAAAGCAATGGAAAAATACCAAAGAGATTACGAAGAATATCAGGAAAAAAGACTAAAAAGGATTGATTGGAAAATGAAGAAAAAAGATGAAAAATATCAAGCATCAAAAAATATTTCGGCAACAAATCAGGCTTTTGGCTTGTACGCTCAAATGAATGAACCAAAATTCTCTGATTATTACAAACCAAGCGATGATCAAAAGACCGGAGAAATGGTATACGTGGGAGCTGGGATGCTGGGTTTGGGGTATGCGGTAAGTAAAATATTATAAATTATTTTTTGTTATGTAACCAATAATTGGGTTATATAACATAAGTTGATCACCAGATTAAAACCCCATGGGGGGAGGAAGGGTAATTTCATCATCAGAATCATCTTCATATTTTTCCATTTCTTCAGCCGCAGATTTACTATCTGAAATAGTTAGACATCTAGGTTTAGTTAATCTTTTCATTTCTCTGTTTGGTTCTATAACTGCTTCATAAAGTTTTACTTGAAGTGCAATACAATGCCCAATAAATATTGATTCGATTTTTACTGCGCCTTCTTCAACTCTACAGCCTTTATTTAATAATTTTAATGGATCAATTAACTTATCATTTTTCGCATTATAAAACTTAGTTAGAATTTGGTCTTGTCTTTTATCCCAAATTAATTTTGCATACAAGGTGGGGCCTCTATCTGGAACTCTAGCCGCTGAAGATTTTTCCAACTTCCAATACAGAGGATTTAAACCTCCTTTTTGTTTTTCAAGCTCATTTCTTTCCAACTCAAACTTTCCAATTTTGTGTTTATTAATAAGCAAATGATCAATGCAATTGTCGACAATTTCATTGAATAAATCAATCCATTTTTCTTCTTCTGGAGTTGGACTGCTTCCGCTCCATAAACATAATGGAAACACATATCCTGTAATTGCGCCTGTTTCTTGACTTGTATTTGTAGAAACACCAAAAGAATATAAATTTTTGGTTGGAATTACAAGTTCTCCTTCTGTTCCATCCTCATTTTTTGTAAAGATTTTAATTCTTTTGAATTCAACCTTTGGTTTGCTTCCTGGAATTTGTCCAACAATTGATTTGGAAAAGATCATGCTTACTTTAGGAATATAACTATTAACATCTATTAGTTGTGTAGTTTCGTTCATCATTTTATATTTTTCTTTTATATTTTTTTTCTTTTTAAATCATTTTTTACTTCGGCTCTAAGGGGTCTAAAGATTTCATACTGATGAGTAAAAAAATCATGGCGGAAGGAGGAGAAGAATTACCCCTAGACGAATTAAATAAATCAAAAGACGAAGATAAAAATAACGAATTATCCTGGGATGATTACCAATTTCCTTTACCAAAAACCGATCCCTTTGGGGTAGGGAAAGAAGATAACCCTAATAATTTTGATGAAACGGATTTACTACTTGGTAGAAAACCATCAGAAACGCCTGTTCGAATAACATCTACTAGTTCTTTTCAAAACCCCAATTTTGTGGATGATACACAATTAACAAGTGGGGAAATAGCTATGCGCCTTATGGAAAGGGAAAAAGATAAAGAAGCTTGGGGAGAAATTTTAAGAAAATTTCCAGATGCTAAACCTATTTTCTTTTCTCAATATAATGATTTTGGTAAAATACAAGTTAAACTCATGCGAAAAAAAGCTGTATGGCATGATTTTTTCGATAAAAATGGTGATATTAATAAAAACCTCCCCGCCACCATAATGGAAGCTCTGGGTAAAAGGGCAGGAGAAGTTGTGCAAACAGGTGATAATTTTTTGTCTCAATTGAACGAGAAAAATGAAGAACTTAGGGATTTGCGTAATGCATTGTCTGGTTTAAGACCAGTAGTGGAAACAAGTCAAATTGAAATAGCTCGATATGCTTCAATTGAAAAAGATTTGAGGAGTATTATCGAACGACAACAAACCGAAATGGCTGAAAAAGATAGTTTTTTAGAAGAGGCAGTTAGACAGAAGATTGATGCAAGACAATATGCAGAAACTTTACTTAATGATTTGAAAGAAATCAAAACCGAGAATAAAAAGGGAAAGAAAGATTTGGCTAGCTTGAAAAATATTGAACAAAGTAGAGATAGGTTGGCCAAAAGGGTTGAAACTTACGACGAACTAGCAAGAAAGCAGTTAATATTAAACGAAAATGAAATGGAAGATATCGGGAGAAGAAACGAAGAAATACTAAAAAATATGACATTAAGAGATCGATTAAAGTATATTTTCAAAAAGTATGGATTTACAGTTTTTGCTGTTGCAAGTGCTGTGGGTGCCATTATTGGGGTTATAGTTTCTAGTCTTTCAAAGGGTTTATCAACATTAGGCAGGGGAGTTGGAAATGGATTAAAAACTCTTGGTAAAAAATTAGGCGAAATATTACCCGGAATGGTTGGCGCAATAGTTAGCTTTCTTTTCAAAACAGCGGGTGAAGTTATTGGATTTTTAGGAAAGAATGCTTGGCTTTTGATAATGGCTGTGGTTCTATATTTTGTAGAAAGTATGAAAAAGAAGAGAAAGTAACAAATTTAAAGATATCTTTTCCGTTCAGTAAAATACAAATATGGGAGAATACAATGGAATTTATCCTCAATTACAAACGCAAAAAGAAGATAATGTAATTAACTTCAGACTACAAAAAGCAAGCGAGGTATTGCAAAATCTCGAGAAGGAAATTAAACATTACGAAGAAGTAAGGAAAAAATATAACAGAGCAAGAGGAATATGCACAAAAATTAGTGTTTCCGGCGGATTTATTTCAGTTCTTCTATCGGCAAGCGGATTAGGAACTTCTCTCACGGGTTTTGGCGCCGTTATAGGTGTGCCTTTGGGTGTGGTCGGCGGTGTTTTTGGAGGTTTGTCGATTGGATTTGGTTTTGCTTCTAAAAGTCTTTCCTCCAAAGTTAGTAAACATGAACAAACCGTTGCAATTGCAAAATCAAAATTAAACACCATTAGTGATTTAGTCTCAAAAGCTTTGAAAGATAATGCCATTTCCGATCAAGAATTTTCAATAATTTTAGCAGAATTGGAAAAGTTTCAAAAACTGAAGCAAGAAGTTCGTCAAAAATTCAGAAAAGATACAGAAAAAAACTTGGACATGCCTGCGATAAGGAGGGAAGTCCGCGAAGATATATTGAAAGAACTTACCGGAGGGAAAGGACATTAAAACTTGTATATGAGAAAACCGAAGTTGGTTGCAATTGTTTTACATCTTATTCTTAATCTAAAGATCAGGTAAATTGGAAAATAAAGAATAAGATGTTGTTTAGTGATTTCAGCAATCGTTACCCAAAGGCTAACATCAATAAATTTTCATTTGTACACGACCCATTTGGAGGATATGTAAAGTGGAAAGTTAATGGAACGACAATTATGTCAGATGATGATCCTTCTGGAGAAACATGGACTGTAAATCTTTCTAATGATTTGAAAACATTATTATGGGAAGATTTGGGGGTGAAAAATAAAGTAAGGATAAGTTCATTTCCAAAAAGTTTAACATTTACAAATCAAACATATCCAATACCTGGAGTCGACTTTGACGAATTTGCAAATGATGAGACAATAATGTTAACTAATTTGGATATATATGTTTCAGAAAAAGATCATTTCACCGTAGCAATGCCAAACGTATTCAAAAATCAAACCGTAGAACTTACTAGTGGTAAAGAAGCTAGAGCTTGGCTAAATAAACCAAATATTAAGCACTGGCCTCAGCAATTAAACATGGCTGTTTGGTGCGCAACATCCGGCTGCGGAGTTAGTTTAATTCAAATTTTAAGTTACCCAAAAGTTATTAGAAGTTTTTTTGTATTTCACGTATACTTTACAATAAGAAGAATATTACAGGAATTGAATGTTCCAAAGCCCGGTGAAGAAACTTTTTCTTCAAAAAATAATCCATACGACAAAAATGCTTATAATCGTTTATGCGCAGAATTCGGATTAAGCAATAATCAGGATTTTAGAGGATGGAATAAACCTTTGGCCGATTTTAGATTTAAGGGTGGAACAAATAACGGAGTTGGAGATGTATTCATTGATTACGGAAAAGGATACGTTGATCCCGAAAGCATTCCTGGCAGCTTTGATGCGCAAGCAAAAGGCGGAAAAAACCAAAATTTAAGGATTATAAGAAATTACGATCCTGATGCGAATATTTGGCCAAGCAGAGCAAATAGATTTTCCGATGATGGGGGGAAGAAAATTGATGGAAATTTAATATCTATGTTGCGAAATGATCATTTTGTAGATTTTCAATATTCATGGTTTATACCAGAATCGGGGCATGGGCTAACAAAAGCCGGATTGGGAAGAATAAATAGATCGATTGAAGCTTTTGTTTATTGCGTTTTAGGCTCGCAGGTTAATACCAGAACTTCAATTGTTAGTAAGGGAGGCGGCGGTTTTGAAACCCAACAAAATTTTATAACTTTATTTGAAAGTTCTGTGATTGAAAATGATGTATCCAAATCAATTCAAAGATATCAAACAGCAGTTCAAGAATCGAAATCTCGCCTTGATTTGGCCATAGCTCCGGGTGTTTGGTTAATGCCGAGCAATTTAATAATAAATACAGAAAGCATTATTGGGTACAATAATGATTTGAAAAGAGTAACAGAAGATATGGCCTTTGGTGTAAATAATTCAATAAATGTTAAGACAAAATCTGTTGGAATACCTCACAGTTTAGGGAAAACAAAGGTTTTATTAAATACCAATCCGCAACCAATGAAACCTAAATTAAGCAATAACGATGAATCAAACAATGAGGATATAGAAACATCTTCTCATCAAAATAATCTTATTGTTTTAATGCTTGCAGGAGGATTATTATCCTGGTTTTTATTTCGCTAATGTTTTGATTATCCAAGATGAACGTGATGTAATCAAAACAAAATATTTAAGATAAAAACCCAATACATTTGAACTCGCCTTCATCAAATCTAACTGCTTTTATTTCCACTTTAATTTTATCACCCATTGCAATTTTGTTATTATTATTTTCATATTTTCTAGAAACAGCATCAAAAGTATAATCTTTTATATAAATATTCGGGATTAAAATTTTTACTTTCTCAAAAACATTAACAAAAATACCTTCTTCAAAAATCCCACATACCAACCCACGAATTTTTTGCTTACTTTTTGGTTTGTATGTTTTCACCTCAATTTGCAAAACAAAAGTAGTATTTTCATTATGCAAAATTTTTACTATTTGATTCGCTGAAATAATACAACCATGCTCTTTATCAATTTCCCCAATAATTTTCTTTTCAATTGTTCTCAATAGATGAGACATAATATTTTTATCCAGATATTTAGGTTCAAGATATATTCGCCTTTTAATTATATTAGTTTCCATTTTTCCTGATCTAAAAACTAATATAATTTAATCAAAAAATATGTTGAGCATTACGATGTATGATTCTGAAACTAGAATTTATTTAGATCCGCCGCTGAAAAATCTTCGGGAGATACAACTACTGAATTGCAATATACAAACCAAAAGATTGATTAATTTCAAGGGCGAACAAGCGTTAACTGATGAAAAACAAGGGTTCGTTTTAAGGATGCCGCCAGGCACATATTCACTGGTTGATATTCAATCAATTTTCCATAATTATACAGATAATCTAAAGTTAACAATAAATGGAAATAATAATGTCGGGTATCTATTTTCAAATAAGAATTATAACATTAAACTTACTAGAGATTTACAAGTTAATTTAGGTTTGCCTGAAATTATAAATCCTCGTAAAATATATCCAATAAATATAAATATTAAAGAGCCATTGAGACTTATGTGCAGTATAGTGGATAGTAGGATGTCATATATGACAAAAGATAAAAATATTGAACTTTTAAAACTAACACCATCACAACTACTCGCAAACATACCCTCAAAAGATTATCCAACAATTCCGATCCAAAAATATGAGAGCCCAATAAACCACTTTGATTTAACTATCTTAGACGCTGAATGGAAAAAACTTGATCTGAAAAGTTCTCCCATAACTTTTAGTTTAAGATTTAGATAAATTTTTTGTTATGTAACCACTACTTAGGTTATATAACATAATAAGATAATATTATTCTTCGGGAAAAGAATTAAAAATTTCTTGCTCTTCAATATCATAACACCAATCCACAACTCTTTTGGGATGCCATGCTACAACCAATAAATCATCACGCAATGCTTTGTAAAATAACTCTTTATGTGCAATCTTATGTTCATTTAAATTAGCACTTACAGATAATTTTTTTACTATAAAATTTTTATCGAATACTTCAATTCGGCATTCCTCATCGTGAAAAGCAAGATAAACACCATTTTTATAAAAATGATGAATTGCCTCTCCGTTTACAATAACCCAACCATAACATGGGTCAAAATCATATTCGTATTCATCTACAAAAAAATTTTTATTGGCTTTTTCTAAAAATTCTTTTACAAAATCATTGGTGGATATACCATCAACACCAAAATCTATATCTTTGAATATACCAATGGTATGTTCAAAATCTATATCTTTATTATAATATGTTAACCAAACATTTATATTATTGTGAAATATAAAATCATCAATAAAATGTAATGATACAGAGATGAATTCTCTATTTTTTGGTAAATTTTTTAATAGATCTTCTTTTATTTCCTCTATAAAATCGCAAATATTAAGCTCCTTATTGTTGAAGTACTCGAGATTTAATTTTTCCATTTTGATTTTGTTGGATATATTTTTTTCTTTTAAATATCATTTTTTGTTATGTAACCAATAATTGGGTTATATAACATAATTAGATAATATTAATCCTATTCCCCCAGCGTTCTTTCAAATCTCTTAATTCCTCAAAATCGATACACCAATCTAAAACTCTAATTGGATTCCACGCGGCGGCGACCAAATCATTATGCAAAACATTACAAAATTTCTTTTTGTGTAATACCTTATGCAAATCTTTGTATAATGTGATTTTAATTGAATTAATAATAAAATCATTCGTGTTATTTGAATAATGTTCATCTTCATCTTCTTCGTCTGATTCTACATCTTCATCTTCTTCATATCCATTTTCGCGATGATAAACTTGCATAAGATATTTTTGTACTAAATAATTATCATAATAAATTTCATTAGCATTTTCCATTAATATCTCAGAAATTTCATCAACAGTCAATATAAAACCCTTATCAAAATCTATTTCATCATCTTCACCGCAACAATATTCGAAAATTTCCCCGTCATTCTTTCCAGAATATATAATTTCAATATTGGGCCAACTATCTTTATCTAAAAACCCATAATTTTTTGATATTACTTTTAACAAATCCTTGTTCATTGAATCAATGAAATCGCCGATTTCCAGCTCTTTTTCATTAGAATGCGTAAAAGTAATAGTTACATTTTCAATATATTCTTGACTTGTCAAATCTTCCATTTTGATTTTACTTGATATTTAACCACTACTTAGCCAATTTTATTTTTTAAATCATTTAATAATTTCATTCTGCAGGCCTTGCATGAAGCTTTTTGCTTTCCATGTTCGCAAATTTGTGAACCCCCGCATTCTTTACAATGTTGTTTTTGTTTTCTATGTTCACAAATTTGAGATCCGCCGCATTCTTTACAGCGAAACTTAACCATATCATGCGCACATATTTGCGAGCCTTTACATTTTTTACAAACATACTTTCTTTTCCCGTGAGTACAAATTTGTGTTCCTTCGCATTTTTCACAAATATACTTTATTTTACCATGCCCGCAAATGTAAATACTATTAGAAGTAACTTTTTCAATTATCCCTGCAACCTCCTCCTCTCCGAATTTTTTGATCTCATTAATAAGATCTTTTTTACTCATTTTTGCTCTTTCCTCAATTTTTAACTCAGCCGCGATTTTTTTTACTTCTACAGAATACAATTCATTTAATTGTTCCATGTTCATACTATATTACACTATTCTCTCTTTTAAACCGTTTTCTCCTTTTTTTGATACACACGTTTTGTGAAGTAAGCAGTAAAACTTTCCAATTTACCCCTTATAACCTAAAACGTGCTCATCAAAAACTTACCTATACCTTCATTTACCCCTTATAACCTAAAACGCGTATATCCGATACTTTTTTGAATACCCCCCTCCTTTTAACCTAGACTTTTCAGTCAAATTCAAAAATAACCTAAAAACGTGTGTATAAACACGCTCACATACTACTTGCGGAGACAAGTTGAAAGGGAAAACAGCTCACTTTCGGTTGCCGTCATCTTCTCAAAAACGCGCGTGCTTAAGCTCCTTTTTAGCAAGAAATACGACTCCCGCAAAATCTCGCGAATCTAGTTTTTGAAGAACTGGTAACTGTTTTTCCTGTCAGGGCTAAGACCCAAATTATTGTATTCATCTTATCATTACATCATGACAGGAACCTAACTCTTTAAGGAGTTAGGTTGGTTACCACTGTTAACTGAAAGCAGGAGCGAATTACCTGCTGAAAGATGGACTTTCCATAGATGTCTTCAAGTTTTCCGCTGCATAAATGGTTTTTGTCCATCCTACTTATTGAATCTGTTTTCTCGTAATTCGGATGTACAGGGGACGTAGTAATATTCATTTGAATAGGATTACATCTAAATCAGGAAGTAGATCATTTTCTTATGCGACCGCTGATCTTTTTAATGAATTACCAAATCATGTAAAGAATTCTGATTCGATAAGGAGTTTTACTTCAAACTATTGGTTTGAGAACTGAATGTATATAAATTTAGTTACATATATATTTCGCCCTTATACTCACTTTTTATTTATTTAATTACTTTATTTATTTATATGTATTTTCAGGAGCGAATTCGCTCCTGGTATTTTATAATTATTCTGTACAAAGCATGAATGTAAATAAGTGTCAACTTTTTTAATTATGTGTATAATAAAGTTATTATTATTATTATTATGATATACTCCTGATCACTATTATTGTTATTTCTATAATTATTATTATTATTATTATTATTATTATTATCATTATTATTATATTTTTATGGGGGCCGGGTGTATGTCATAATTTGGTATTTTAACTTAACTATTAAATGCAATGCAGTTTTCCTCTGAACAGGGTTTTTATAAGCCGGTGATAATTAACAATTATTCGCCGAAGGCGAAGTGATTATCGGTGAATATTCACCGAGACGAAGTCGATGTGAATATTCACCGATTATCACTGGGCCTGAGGCGAAAACCTGTTTTAGTATAAATACACAGGTGATAATTTCAAAAAAAGAAAAGCAAAAGCACTGTACATCACGAAAAAAAATTATTTCATCAAAAGCGCGCGTCACAATTGAAAAACGACTGGCAGCCATTTTGTTCGTCGAGGTAATTATCGACTGATAATCTGAGATAGCGAACCAATTAGAGTGCGCGACTTTGTATAATCGCCTGGTATTTGACATCATACAAATAAATTAAAGAGCAGAAAGGATAAAGGTAAATGATAATATAAATAAGTTCTATGGTCTCACGACGGAGTCATTTGGGTGGTGGTCGCGACGTTTCGACTGCTTAATTACTGCTAGTCTTCTTCAGGCGATGGGATCAACTGTTCCCGGTGCAGCATTGTATATCAAGTTGGTCTGCTGTGATTGGTCCGTTTCGATAGGGTAACTGCTTCCGTTCACCATGTTTTCCTCAGGCGTCCGCTGACTTGCCGGGCGCTTGTTTTGATGTTTCCTGATTGTCGGCATCCACGCTTCCGGTATTTAGATTCCATTGTCCCTGTTGATGTTGTTAGGGTTGGGCCTTACGTGGATTGCTTCTTTTACCTTTCTTGTAAGCCAGTGAGTGTCCCGATGAATAAACTCTACATCTTTCCACAGCGGATTGTGTCCAGTCTCGTTGGCGTGTTCTCAAACGGCGGAGCTCTGAGGGCGTGCTAAGCGTATATCTCTGGTGTGTTCTTTAATTCTTTCTTGCATGGGTCGGCCTGTTTCTCCGATATAAACTTTACCGCATTCGCAAAGTATTCTGTAAACTACACCATCTTGTTTCTTTGGTTCGGCAGGATCTTTTGGTCTGACTGATCGAGATCTTAATGTCGTGTCAGACTGGAAGACAGTGCGTATTCCTCGTTGTTGTAGGTTGCGGCGGAGAGTTTCCGAAACTCCTTTGATGTATGGTAACACAGCAGTAGACTTGAATTCTGGTGCTTCTCTCAGTGGTGCTGGAAATAAGGAAGTTTAGGAAACTATCCGCGCTGTTTTGTTTCAGGAAACACGCCGTTTTGTTTCATGAACCATCTCAATCAACAACACCCGACTATCCACTTCACCATGGAGACCGAGAATAACAACAAGATCGCCTTCCTCGACTTACTAGAAACAAGGGAATTGGACGGACGATTATACACCAGCGTCTACAGAAAGTCCACACACACTGACCAGTACCTAGCGTATGATTCACACTATCCACAGTCAGTAAAACGCAGTATTGCCAAGTTTTTACACGATCGGGCTAAACGAATCATAACCAAACTATCAGGAACAACCCAGAAGAAGAAACATATATCTACAGCTCTCTTCGCCAACGTGCACCCTCCAGCTTTCTTGCACACAGCAACCAAAACCAAGAATCCAGCACGATTGTTGAAGTGATCAACGATAATTTCCTCCATGATGAGCTAGGGGAACTATTCACCCTACCTCCAGCACATGGGGACCTGCATGCTGGGTCTTCCTGACCTGAAAGCCGAAGCCCCCGGCACAGCAATACGCTGCCTCAAAGCTGACAACAACACCGCATGTAGCAGGTATACGAACGCAGAGCACCTTTACGCCAGAGGACTAGCAAATTTTGGAAGACCTAAAACGACAACACCAGTCATTCAAGTCAATGGCAGCTAAAGAGAGGAAAGAGGGCATTGGCGAATCTCTCTCACCTGACTTGCCAAGGACTACAATGAAAGCAAGGGACTTGGGTGCAAGCTCGCGGCTCAACGGAGTACCCCTTGAAGAGCAGGGTCTGTCTTTGAATAAACAACTGAATATTCAGGGACTCGCTGCGCTTGCTTTACAATCTGCAACTTGAGAATTTGTCGAGCCATCGCACGTGTGGAGATCGGTTCACATGTCAATCATGCCTTGTCGTGTAAGAAGGGAGGGAGGGGGGGGGTGCTTTGTTGCACAAGGACACGATGGGATACGGAATCTTCTTACGTCTCTGCTCTGCAAAGTCTGCAAGAATGTCGAGGTATAGCCCCACCTCTCACAGATCGATAATGAGGTATTCGATCTAAGATTCACAGTCACAAGCCATGGGGCTAGAGTTGACATACAGGCAGGACGTTTCTGGTCACGTGGAGTTACAGCATTTTTCGATGTACGTGTTACGCATGTGACCTCAACGCCGACTTGTTAGCTCAATTGCTGGAACACCGGACTATCGTGCGGGAGGTCGTTGGTTCCAACCACGGCCGGACCAACACTCAGGGTCTTTAAATTACTGAGGAGAAAGTACTGCCTTTGCACTGACATCTGTAAATGGTTAGAATTTTTAATCTTTTCGGATAAGGACGATAAACCGTAGGTCCCGCGTCACAACCCTTGTCCGTATAACTTTGTGGGACGTTAAAGAACTCACACACTGTTCGAAAAGAGTAGGGGACATAATTTCCGGTGTGTCTTCCGTAGTGGTTGTGTTATTGCGCATTTGATTATATACATATAGAATTTGCGCCTTATAAATTCATTCGTTGACTTTAAGTGTCAATGCAAGGAATGCGGACATTTTCTAGTCTTCCTCAGGCGATAGGATCAACTGTTCCCGGTGCAGCATTGTATATCAAGTTGGTCTGCTGTGATTGGTGCGTTTCGATACGGCAATTGCTTCCGTTCACCATGTTTTCCTCAGGCGTCCGTGCGCTTGTTTCGATGTTTCCTGATTGTCGGCATCCACGCTTCCTGTATTTCGATTAAAGAACTCACACACTGTTCGAAAAGAGTAGGGGACATAATTTCCGGTGTGTCTTCCGTAGTGGTTGTGTTATGGCGCATTTGATTATATACATATAGAATTTGCGCCTTATTTAACAAATTGACGTCCGTTTTTTATGCGTCTGTCCTCTTATTGATGATAAATTGCGTCATAACATTGTCAAAGTGTTGTAGATCCACGAGCCGATAGGCGAGTGGATCTACAACAAACTTTGACAATGTTATGACGCAATTTATCATCAATAAGAGGACAGACGCATAAAAAACTGACGTCAATTTGTTTTTTACAATAACAAAACGCGAAAAAGGTCAAATGAAGACTTAAATGAAAAGAAAACGCAAGTAAACAGCAAGTAAACTCGAAAAATGCTGAATTTTATTTAAATTGACGCAATCAGGGCGCAACTATGCTCAATAACTTTTCTCGCCTTCTCATTGGCTTGTGACAACACGTAATACAATTTGATTGGGTAAAAATCTGACTGTTTGACAGCTCACTTATCACGCGAAAAAACCTTGCATAAATTAAAATTTTATGTGTCTGTACTCTTATTGATGATAAAAATTAGCCAATCAGCGCGCGAGAATTCGCTCAGTTATTGTAAAAAAATTCATTCATTGACTTAAGTGTCAATGCAAGGAATGCGGACATTTTCTAATTTGCTTTGTCATAATGATTTTTGGTTTAGGTCTTGGTTTTCTGCCAAGAACAAGAAAGGAAGATGGCGATTTATTAGAATTTTTAATGTAAATAGTAGAAAAAAGTTTTTTTTTTATTTTTGATTACTTCGAATTTTACTTGTGGCTTTTCAATTTTAGATGAGATTTTATGCCTTTGATCTAGAGATATTCATTTTTGTTGTATCAGTAATAAACTAAAATTCCTGGTCTTAAAATTAAAGCCATTTAACTGCATCAGTACGCGGTTTTACAACCTTTCAATTGAGCACGGCTTCCGATTGACAATATTAATGGTGTCTCGCATACTTTGCTACTACATCGGCCTCAGACCGGGATGGGTGGCGTGATCTTCTGACTGGCCTCAAGAGTCCTCATGGGCCCGATGAGGCTGAGTGAGTGTGAAACATGACATGCATAAATAATAAAGCCATCGATTTAGGGGCTCCAAGTTTCGAAGCGCTCAACACATCTCCTGTTACAAAAACCACACCTGAACACTGTTCGTATGTAACCGAAAAAAAAAAATTAAATCAAAATAAGGGATCCCAATGGAGCTGGTTTTTCAAACGTAACAACAGTGAATGCATGCTGGAAATAATTGTTTGTATAGTCAGAGCGTTACAATTGTCCTTGCTGTCTATGATTGACTTGTGTTGCTGACAGTCAAAACGAAAATCGGTTATAAGAAGCACATCAATCTACTATAAAATGTGTCCTGCAGTTTCTATGGGTTTACCGGCGTAATAATGATGATGATGATAACTTTAGGGACGGACCATTAGAAAAGTGATAGGGGGGGGTGGGGAATTTTCAGCTTGTAGGAATTTTTTTTTCGCTCACTGCTTTTGCAGGAATTTTTTTTTCAGGTGAACCTCTCTGCACGAATTTTTTTTACTACGTGTGAAAAAGTCACAATTGGACCTTCCTTCTGCATGAATTTTTTTTTTACCTTCTTCTTTGCATGAATTTTTTTTTTTTTGGCATTTTGCCTTGCATGAATTTTTTTTTTGTTTTTTTTCTCCACCCCCCCCCCCCCACCCATCACTTTTCTAATGGTCCGTCCCTTTAGTGTCAAATGTATCTAGCACTGACTTACTAATTGGGGACACTCTAAAGCAAAAATCAAATCAATTCAATTTTGGTCAAATAAAATTTTTTCGTGTTTTACAATGCTTTTTCTTTTCTTTTTTTGAAATAACCACCTTTATTATATCTCTCAGTTAGTACGCGCGCTGTGCTTGGTCAATTTAGCGGTTCGTACTTTACTGTACGGCTCGCCAAATTCAAAAGTTTGTTTTGAGATATAATAAGTATCTTACTTACAAACCTCGTTTTCTCGGTCCGTACTGTAAGATACGGATCCTCGTTTTGTCCGCTTGGATTCATGGCCACGCGCTTGGGCCATAAATCCGAGCGGAAAGACTCGGTCCGTAACTTACAGTACGGACCTCGAACTCGGTTAGTAAGAGGTGTGTATATTTATAGTAAAACAATTATTCGCCTCGGGCATAGAGTACTAAAGTGTGACGTCACAAATATCTCAATTTTTGAAATTATGGGATTTATTAAGATGTTTGCAAAGAACATGATAACAAATGCCTACAGGCCAAAAATCAGCCTCTCATTTCAATTTTGGAGTGAGATATTGCAACTTTTACGCTCCAATGATTCCATACAAATCCTTCTAATTTTGTCTCTGTTCTAAACGTTTGGAACCGAGACAAAATTAGAAGGATTTGTATGGAATCACTGGAGCGTAAACGTTGCAATATCTCACTCAAAAATTGAAATGAGAGCCTGATTTTTGGCCTGTAGGCATTTTTCATCATGCTTCTTTGAAATGTCTCAATAAATCCCATAACTTTAGAAATTTAGTTTTTGTGATGTCATCACTTTAGTACTCTATAGTGATTATCGGTCAATATTCACCGATAATCACTGAGTCTGAGGCGAATAATTGTTAATTTAAAAAAAAAACATATAATATATAGGCATTGGTAGTCGTTTATTCTTCACCGTTTCCAGCCACGAATCCTGGCTTACTCTCTCTTAGGGACGGACCATTAGAAAAGTGATGGGGGGGGGGGGGGGGGTGGGGAAAAAACCAAAAAAAAATTCATGCAAGGCAAAATCCAAAAAAAAAATTCATGCAAAGAAGAAGGTAAAAAAAAAAATTCATGCAGAAGGAAGGTCCAATTGTGACTTTTTCACACGTAGTAAAAAAAATTCGTGCAGAGAGGTTCACCTGAAAAAAAAAATTCCTGCAAAAGCAGTGAGCAAAAAAAAAAATTCGTGCAAGCTGAAAATTCCCCACCCCCCCCCCCCATCACTTTTCTAATGGTCCGTCCCTTAGCGTAATTCATGAAGAAATGAAAGATCTCAGCTATTCATCAGTGAGTGCCGTCACGAGCTTCCTATCCCCAGTCCAGCCCATCCTTCCATGCAACACTTGCAAATTATCCAAGATCGCCACGTCAGAAGTTCGCCAGCGAAAACCAACTGCGCATGACCACATAGCTACACGGATGTGCTGCAGGACGGCAGGCTCGATTTCAGAACCATCTCCATAATAAGAGTGGAAGGGAAACTGGTCATCCGGGATACTGACATATTCGAATGCGGGATGAGCTTTGAAGTAGCTCGCGTGACCGGAAGTTGCTTGATTAAACCATATTTTCTCCCCAGTGGTGGGATGGTGGATAACAGGAGTGTTGTTATACCAATAGCGGAGGTTCTTGTGTTCATCCCAAGAAAATTCCCATCCAAAAGACTCGATAATGCTTTC
Source organism: Ricordea florida (assembly GCA_949710005.1). Taxonomy (NCBI): domain Eukaryota; kingdom Metazoa; phylum Cnidaria; class Anthozoa; order Corallimorpharia; family Ricordeidae; genus Ricordea; species Ricordea florida. The sequence continues at coordinate 6,184,428 of OX453287.1, read as the reverse complement.
CACGTCCTGATAACAAGAGTAAGAACATATTACTTTAGAAGTAAGGACTTTTTTAAAGTTTGCTGCATTCCTGTATTGCTGATACAGCAATTAAATACGTCATTAATGAACCCGTTGGGTGACAGAGCGGCAAAAGATCAGTCTTAATTAAGTGCTAAAAAGTCGAAAAGTTCTATTCAAGACAGTTTAAAGATTAAAATGTATGGGTACAATGCACAGTTTCGCCTACAGGTAAAAAAGTTAGAACCATACTATATAGTGTCCAAAAAAAAAAAACAGTACCAGAGTACAGTACTGTTAAGTAGCTTTCAAAAACCTGGTCACACTGCATGGTTTGATCTACAGATGAAAACTTTAGAACCACACTGTATAGTAAAACAAACAGTACCACAGTACAGTACTGTTCAGTAGCTTTCCAAAGAATGGTCACACTGCATGGTTTGATCTACAGATGAAAAAGTTAGAACCACACTGTATAGTAAAACAAACAGTACCACAGTACAGTACTGTTCAGTAGCTTTCCAAAGAATGGTCACACTGCATGGTTTGATCCACAGATGAAAAAGTTAGAACCACACTGTATAGTAAAACAAACAGTACCACAGTACAGTACTGTTCAGTAGCTTTCCAAAGAATGGTCACACTGCATGGTTTGATCCACAGATGAAAAAGTTAGAACCACACTGTATAGTAAAACAAACAGTACCACAGTACAGTACTGTTCAGTAGCTTTCCAAAGAATGGTCACACTGCATGGTTTGATCCACAGATGAAAAATTTAGAACCACACTGTATAGTAAAACAAACAGTACCACAGTATACAGTACTGTTCAGTAGCTTTACAAAGAATGGCCACACTGCATGGTTTGATACACAAATGAAAACGTTAGAACCACACTGTATAGTAAAACAAACAGTACCACAGTACAGTACTGTTCAGTAGCTTTACAAAGAATGGTCACACTGCATGATTTGATACACAAATGAAAAAGTTAGAACCACACTGTATAGTGAAACAAACAGTACCACAGTACAGTACTGTTCAGTAGCTTTCCAAAGAATGGTCACACTGCATGGTTTGATCCACAGATGAAAAAGTTTAAACCACACTGTATAGTAAAACAAACAGTACCACAGTACAGTACTGTTCAGTAGCTTTACAAAGAATGGTCACACTGCATGGTTTGATCCACAGATGAGAAAGTTAGAACCACACTGTATAGTAAAACAAACAGTACCACAGTACAGTACTGTTCAGTAGCTTTCCAAAGAATGGTCACACTGCATGGTTTGATCCACAGATGAAAAAGATAGAACCACGCTGTATAGTAAAACAAACAGTACCACAGTACAGTACTGTTCAGTAGCTTTCCAAAGAATGGTCACACTGCATGGTTTGATCCGTTCAGTTGTTTTTCACTTAAGTTAAACGGGTCTTTTCGCTATAACACACCTTGGGGTCCTCCACCCAAAACCTGTCCTGCCAGCTCTTCTGCAGTTTGCTGCTTTCCTTGTTCTTGTTTGGAAGAAAAGCCTGGTAGCGGATCTTTTTCTCCTCAAATTTGCGGACAATGTCGGGATCTAACATGGCGATTAAATCTCGGTTCCTTAGCAAGGCGGTTTCACCACCGCATCGCGGCCCGGGCGGTGTGAGGCAGAACAAGATCACCTGAAAATTATCATGACAAAACAGTTAGATTCCAATCGTTTGATACATTAAATTTCAGTCGTAGCAGCACTAAAACCGAGCAAGTGTTACGCCTCTCTAAACACGTTTTCTTTGCCAGAAGTTAGTGACCTATACGTTACCCTGCCAGAGGGGTTCCTTCTCTTACAGTGAACTAGCGACCGCGAAAGATAATCCAAACCGTGTTGCATTAAACGCCTGCAAAACACTTGTACAGTTAAGAAAATACTATGCATTCCTAAATATTGCTAGCTTTTAAGTTAACATTTTAACCACGGGCTCACCAGTGGGTACCTTTGATTTACAATCACGTGAGCTGATTCTACCTTTTTTGGATAAACGGTACTATAGGAGACTTCATTGTGTGGTTCCATAGTGTACTCTGGGGGGTCATCAGAGGCAGTGTATACATGTTCTCCCAACGGGGTCCTGTAGCCAGTGACGCCATGGCCAAAGAACTTGTAATCGAGGCCTTGGAGGAAGCTTTTTACATCTTCTAAGCTACGAATTGGCAGATTCCTATGAAAATATTTCACAATAATAACCACTCAATAAAATTCGTCTGAAATGCTGCTAACCCACTCGTTTCGCTTCAGCAAAGAACGCCCAATAGAGAGATTAACAGTGCGACTTTCTTTGTCTTTGGAGAGAGACTTTGGTTAATTAGCTTATGAGTTTGAATTTTCAACTTAACAATTGGTCTACGAGTCTCTTTAACAATTATATTATGAGCTCGAGATTTCTATGGGGTGATAGTTGATGAGGCCGAAGGCCGAATTAACTATCATAGCAATAGAGAGCGAATAATCTACTTGTTTTAATAAAAATTATAATAAACGAATCATGCGTCTGAGAAAAAAAATACCAAAACACTAAATCCTCCAGCGAAACTTCGCTAATGCGCGAAGACGTCACCATTTTGAAAACGATCTTCAACCAAGTGCTGTCTACGTTAACAATAGAGTGTTCCTGTCGTGGAACGAAAGGGACTATCGGCTGATAGTTGCCCCGCGGAAATTTGATGTTCTTAAAGCAAATATTTGCTCGAGAAGCGAAGCTTCGAAGGCAAATATGCTAGTTTTAAGAACATCAAATTTCCGCGGGGCAACTATCAGCCGAGAGTTCCGAGACATAAACACTCTATAGTCTATATTGTTCGCCACTAAATTTTCTTCCGCGCACTCTCAGAAGAAATAGTACGTTTGCCAAACAGACTGCAGGATTCGAGGTGGAATGCGACTTGGTTTCTACTAAGCGTCACTGATCCACGGGGAATCGCGAAGCGCCGAGCCGACTTCTAGGAAAGCACTTCGATTGCTAGAAAATTGGGGAGTCCAGTGACTTCTTATTTTCTCTTCGTTATTCTTCAAGGCTATGAAAGGTGGCGTACTTCATATAAGAATCTGATGTTTGCATTTCAACCGCGGTTCTCTTGAAAATATATAAAATAATCATTTCACATTGCAGTTTTGAAGAGTAGTAGGATACAATTTGGTGCGTGCAGTTTTGTTGTGTTTTCATTACTCTTATTGTGCTCATTAGTAGTGCTACTTTTGTGATAGAAAAGGAGAATAATTGGTCTTCTTGTTAAAAACACAATAACGTTGATTTTGTATCAATATCATTGATTCTTATTGTATAAAGTTTTCTGATTGCTTTATTCAAAGTGCTTTTGTTTTCACTTTGGCTATTTGTCCCGGAACATACGGTTAACCAATCAGCTTGTAGGATTAGTGACAGTGAGTGATTGGGGACCTCCTAAGCGTCAGTTGGTGATAACGCGTGTCGCACAAAGTTTACGAATATGAAGATACTTAGTAAAAAAAGAACTGATATCTAATTGTTTTAGTAATAGACAACTAACCTACTGACTAACATTTAATATGTTTTTACTCTCCATTTTTTTAACCTTAAAGACTCGGTAGTTGTTTGTTGTTAGCACCTCCCTTTTACAATACAATGGTATAACACACACACAAAGATCGACACACAAAGATCGGAATTTGCATTCAGATACGCGAACAAACTATGAGGCGAGTAAAACTGTAGTCGCTAAAAGTGATAATTCTCCTATATTAATTTACTTTTCTAGGGTATTGGGTTGTAGGGGAATCGACTTCAGTGTAGGCGAAACGTCTCAGAACGTGTAGGCGAATCGACTCAAGTGTAGGCGGATCGACTTGTAGCGGCTTGTAGGCGAATCATCCTGTAGGCGAAACGACCGACATCCAACTAACTTAATCAACTCGTCTGATTATCCCAATTTCTTCAGTTGTTTGTTCAGTTCGATCGTCAGGGCGGATGTAGGGTGACCTATTATCACAACGTTAGACACAGCACAACTCTTGACTCTGGAGAGGACTTCCGCTCAAGTCGTCTTAACATTTCTTTTATATAGCAGATTGTTTTGTTGAAATGTTGACTTTTTCGCTACTACACACAATCTATTCCCCATTACTGGAAACCGACACGCATTTTGCCATGGCCACGCTTGCAAGAAGACAATGTATCTTACAAAGTGACAAACCAGTAAATATTGGTAGAAAATTGACGGTAATACCTTGGATGGTTTCCACGAAAACAATTAAGCTACCCGTCCTCGTTTTCTACGAGATCAATTCTCTTAACTTAAACTTAACTTATCCGAAAATTCAAACTTGAAGTGGCGAGTTTGTAACCAATCAGATTGCAAAACTCGTGTTAGCATGCGCGCTGCTTTTGTAATAGTTGAAGGCTAGTGTTAACAGGGTGAGCTATGATGTGCACTTCTGTGAAAGATATATTCTACAGCACTGTCGCATGCAAAGTCGGTAAAAGGGTGACACAAAACGAAGACCGAAGACCTAAGACCCAAAAACGAAGACCCCTTCAAAATCGTCTTGAAATCGCTTGAAAAAGGTTAAAACATGATCCTCGAGACAAGGAACAACAAAATATGCGGTTTTCAGTAAATTTGACCGGGGTCTTCGTTTTGTACATAACCCTACCAAATGTACAAAACGAAGACCCCTTCAAAATCGTCTTGAAATCACTTCCTAAAGGCTCACACATGATTCTCGACCGAAGCAGAAACAAGGAGCACTAAGATTTGCGGTTATCAACGAATTTGACCGGGGTCTTCGTTTTGTACATAACCCTACCAAACGTACAAAACGAAGACCCCTTCAAAATCGTCTTGAAATCACTTCCTAAAGGCTCACACATGATTCTCGACCGAAGCAGAAACAAGGAGCACTAAGATTTGCGGTTATCAACGAATTCGACCGGGGTCTTCGTTTTGTACATAACCCTACCAAATGTACAAAACGAAGACCCCTTCAAAATCGTCTTGAAAGCAAAAACTTTCAACGTTTGCTGACGCGTATTCTTGATGCTCTTAATGTTTTTTTTTGTGTGCCCAAATCACGGAGCGTTACTACATAAGGAGGCTAAATTGTTCTGCCTCTCAGGCACAACTTCAAGTGAGACGATCTTATTGGTTGGGAACTAAAATCATCTGGCTTTTGGTGTGGTGTGATCCAAACATGTCTCATTTTCTAGACTAAAAATAGATTTAATTCGTCACAAGAAATATGTATAAAATTCTCCGTTTGTTGATAGGGTGCAAACAACTCAAAACAGACTTACAAATAGTAAAAGATACATGTAGCTTTTATTCTGCAAAATCAATTTTCTTCCCGCACAACGAAGACCCCTTCAAAATTGACTTGAAATTACTTTAAAAAGTTTCAAACGTATTCTCTGCTAGATCGTCCAAAGTTCAATTCAGGAAATTTGTAAATAATAATAATAATTTAGTTAGCAAAATAATACATAAAAGCTTGAACGTATGAATCTTGTATCTCCGAGCGTGTTGAGAATATCTTCACACTACTAGCAAATCATAAGTGCTGCTTTTGAAAATCAAATCTTCACTAAGAAGTCATACGTAATATCCTGTGTTAGTATATACCAAAACAATGGATAGCGTTGTTGCCAGGCGCTGATTGGCTTCTCAAGCATGAGATATCCTTTGCTATTCACCTCCGAGCAACTTGCGCGGGAAAACTGTAATCGTTGACTGGAATAATTGAATTAATAATTGTTTATATTATCCCACTGTTTTAGGATATACTAAAACGACTATTCACCGAAGTGGCGGTGAATATCCACCACTAGCCACCGCCACTTCGGTGAATAGTTGTTAACTATATGTTTCAACCGCAACATTTACCGATATTTAAGTTAAAAAGCGAACTGTAACGGAATCTTTGTTCATTCTCTATTAATGTGTTTCCATTAACTGTAACATTTACCAATTTTTATGTTAAAAAAAACAACAACAACTGTGACGGACTCTTTGGCTCACTACCACTACCAATATCTTTCTGTAGCACGGCAGAATTCTTTTTTCTCTTCTTTTTTTTAGCCACTTTCTTGGCGTCTCTGCGCAGCTAACTGACTGAGCGTTGTTACTAATATCTGTCCGAAGAACCTGGTAACGCGCTATGATTGGCTGTGCTGGAAACCTATTGAAATCGGTATTACTCAGTACCGGTGGCGGCATCCTCCCAGGGAGTAATAAAGCCGCGCGCTTATTAAACTTTCTTAAACTAAATGAGGGTTTCCCAACTTGACAATGACTCGAGAACACCGAAAGTACACTGAAATTGCCGATGTTAACTTTTCGAATACCAATCACTGTGGTCACCCGGCCAGGAACTCCGTACTTAGCCGCACGTGATATAAAATTTGGTGTTAACATTTCCATCAACTGAAATATTTAAGATTTTTTACTTGCAACGCAAAAACGGAGAATTTTATACATATTTCTTGTAACGAATTAAATCTATTTTTAGTCTAGAAAATGAGACATGTTTGGATCACACCACACCAAAAGCCAGATGATTTTAGTTCCCAACCAATAAGATCGTCTCACTTGAAGTTGTGCCTGAGAGGCAGAACAATTTAGCCTCCTTATGTAGTAACGCTCCGTGATTTGGGCACACAAAAAAAAACATTAAGAGCATCAAGAATACGCGTCAGCAAACGTTGAAAGTTTTTGCTTTCAAGACGATTTTGAAGGGGTCTTCGTTTTGTACATTTGGCAGGGTTATGTACAAAACGAAGACCCCGGTCGAATTCGTTGATAACCGCAAATCCTAGTGCTCCTTGTTTCTGCTTCGGTCGAGAATCATGTGTGAGCCTTTAGGAAGTGATTTCAAGACGATTTTGAAGGGGTCTTCGATTTGTACGTTTGGTAGGGTTATGTACAAAACGAAGACCCCGGTCAAATTCGTTGATAACCGCAAATCTTAGTGCTCCTTGTTTCTGCTTCGGTCGAGAATCATGTGTGAGCCTTTAGGAAGTGATTTCAAGACGATTTTGAAGGGGTCTTCGTTTTGTACGTTTCGTAGGGTTATGTACAAAACGAAGACCCCGGTCAAATTCGTTGATAACCGCAAATCTTAGTGCTCCTTGTTTCTGCTTCGGTCGAGAATCATGTGTGAGCCTTTAGGAAGTGATTTCAAGACGATTTTGAAGGGGTCTTCGTTTTGTACATTTGGTAGGGTTATGTACAAAACGAAGACCCCGGTCAAATTCACTGAAAACCGCATATTTTGTTGTTCCTTGTCTCGAGGATCATGTTTTAACCTTTTTCAAGCGATTTCAAGACGATTTTGAAGGGGTCTTCGTTTTTGGGTCTTAGGTCTTCGGTCTTCGTTTTGTACCCACCCGTCGGTAAAAAGCAAAACTGAGTTCTTCCAATAGGAGTCGAATCTACGATCTTCCGATTACTGGATCTGTCACTCTATCACTGAGCTCTAGGAGCGTCGTGAGAGCAAGGCCTTTGAACTAGGTTCATTCTGCATACTGCTAGGATTTGAATAGCAAAGCGAAAGGGTTGTGAAATAAATTTGCAATCTGATCCGGAGGATGCCAAATTCGCCATTGCGGATTCAATGTGAAAGCAAAAGAGCGTTAATTTACCTGATTAATAGCGCCCCACATTCTGGAAGCTGCGAATCGATCAGCTGCCGACAAACCCGTGACCAGCCATGAATGTCTGCAGAGCTCTCTGCCTTGTAAGCCGTTGGAAACGAATCGTCATCTTTCGGTTCAGGAAGGAACTCGGGAAAACCACCAGCTGTTGATCCAGGGATGTAGGGCCTACCAGCCAGACGGGGGGTGTAGTCAAGAGCTAGATCGTGGTTTGGGAGCCGACTAAAGTGGCACTGGGTGACTGCAGCTGTTGGTCTTGGTTCACTTGTACCGGAGTGCGTGGACAACCGGTAGAGCCGTTGAAAATTTGCTGACGCAGCTAAACGCGACCAGCTCCTTCTCACGTGGGCTAATGGGAGATAGAAAAGCCCAAAAGACATCGTCTTGGTAAATCGAAGCACGATAATTGTGTCAGGACTATCAGTTTGTCGATTCTAGAGAAGTAAAAGGAAGCTATATCAAATGACTTCTTTCAGCTGTGGAAACAATAGACGCTATAGTCTCTTTGTGTGTGGTAATGCCGTCTCCTAATGACGCCAAAACACCACAACAAAAACGTAAATAAACAATATAACAGAGCTTTGGGAAAGCGCGCGCTATGATTGGCTAATAGGCGCGATCCATTTCAGAGTGTTGTGGGGATAGTTTCTAAAGAAACTGGTGCTGCGTCGGTGGGGAATTGAAGCAAAAACAAATTGGGATAATTGATAACGTTCTACCACCGTAAGGTAAAATGGAGGTGCTGACGGTTCGAGCGTTAGCCCTTCGTCGGAGCGAAACTCTGACGAAGTGACCGACATTCGCTCCGACGAAGGGCTAACGAAGGGCCAACGAAGGGCTAACGCTCGAAACGTCAGCACCTCCCTTTTACATTACGGTGGTATAACTTACTTTATCAATTCGTTTTGTTATCTCACTTTCTTGTGTCATTTGAGAAAGGGTTGCATGCTGACGTCAGATTGCGAAGTCTTATGATATAAAAGAAAACAAACTAACGGTACGCGTAGTTGTGCAATTTTACTCTGGCTAACGCCAGACGATTTTACTCGTCACAGGGAGACCCCTCGGGGCTTAAAGGGTTAAAAACTAGCTCCTTAACCCTTTAAGCCCCGATAGTGTCTTTACAGATTTTACTCTGGCTAACGCCAGACGATTTTACTCGTCACAGGGAGACCCCTAGGGGCTTAAAGGGTTAAGTGGCCGGGTGGTTTAAACTGAGCTTACCACAGATTTGAAGGGTGCTGACTTTTCGAGCTTTAGCCCTTCGTCGGAGCCAATGATAGGAAGAGCTAACGCTTGAAACGTCACTTTTAAAGGGACCGTTGATTTTTTATGAAGAAGGGGGGTGGGGTGCCGGTGGGGTTTTTTTGGGATGCGGCATGCGATCATCTTAGGGACGGACCATTAGAAAACTGATGAAGGGGGGGGGGGGGGGTGGGGAATTTTCAGCTTGCATGAATTTTCTTTTTCGCTCACTGCTTGTGCAGGAATTTTTTTTTCAGGTGAACCCCTCTGCACGATTTTTTTTTACTACGTGTGAAAAAGTCACAATTGGACCTTCCTTCTGCATGATTTCTTTTTTTTACCTTCTTCTTTGCATGAATTTTTTTTTTGGCATTTTCCCTTGCATGAATTTGTTTTTGTTTTTTTCCCCACCCCCCCCCCCCATCACTTTTCTAATGGTCCGTCCCTTAAGTGATTACTGGGAGTAATAAATACGGATCAATATCAGTTTCTGGGCAACCGTGCACCTGCCCCTCCCCTAAACCAACATTAACGCTAACTTTTTAGCTCATTATAACTTGTTGGATTAGGGGAGGGGTAGGTGCACAGTTGCCCAGAAACTGATATTGATCCTAAATACTGTTATAACAATGTGTGCAGGGCTGACACAGGAGGTATCCAATGAGGATTGAAGCCCAATGTAGCTTATTCCTTTAGGCTCCTCGTGGAGCAAAGGGCGTCAACAATGCTTCGCCACCGAACTCTATTAGCTGCCGCCTTCACTGCTGCATTCCAGCTGATGTCAGTTTTCTTTAACTCTTCCTCAGTTGATCTTCTCCAGGTCTTAGCAGGTCTTCCCACCCTTCTTTTACCCTGCCGATTCCAGTTTAAGGCCTTTAAGCCCAATGTACGCAGGAACTTTAAGTTCTGGTTAACTTTAACTATGCAAAAATGTAAACAAATTATCCCAAATACTGTAGCATACAATTACATTAAATGGAATGAAAATAAGGCATTCTGAAGCAAAAAAATCAATAGCTTATTGGAGCAGATAGAATTAGGAGAACTCTGTATGAAAGCACACTATGCAGACATAGGAATTGTAAACATGATCAGGCAACGACTTAAGGATATCGAAATACAAAGATGGCTAAGTGAAATAAATAACGACACCAGAAAAAATGCTAACCAAAGGAACAAAACAAAGAACTTATCAGTTATTCAAAACAATAGACAATTACAAATGTGAAGACTACCTACATCAGGTTACCAATACACGACACAGAATAGGGACTTTAAGATATGGTACGGCTATGCTGTAGTGCGGCGGAGTTTACCGAGAAAGACTGGGGTGAGTACGCCGTACCTTCGCGCCAATTTTAAACATTAAGTTTACGGCTACCCAGTACGGGTCCGTGTGCAGAATCTGTCTCTCTGAACTCGATTTTTCTTCTCGAAAATGAGTTCATTTAAACAGGTTCAAAACTATTTGCTCTTGTACTACTGCGAGAATATAATCTCCGATGAAGAATGTTTCATCTTGAGCGAGTTATACCGCCCAACTTAGATTTACCTTACGATGAGTACCCTGGACTATCACAGGTTTGTTAGAATGCCGATGTCAGCGTCACGAGTAGATAACTTAGATCGCAAGTCATAATCCAAGCATTAGTAAAACAACGACAAACCCGAAGAAGAGTAATCTAGTAAGTTGAAAACAGATTTTCGTTTGGGGCTGGTCGACTTTTACTTGGGGGCTAATCGACTGGGGGCTAATCGACTTGGGGGCTAATCGACCTACAACCCTCGAAAGCATGTCAAATGATGGATGTAAGACTGAATTTCGTTTTGAGAAAACTCATCTGCCATTGCTTGCCGACCTGCTACAAATTACACCAATGTTCAAGTGTTCAGTGTTAAAAAAAGACGGTAGGCTAGTAAACAGGGAAGAATATTCTTATCAATTTTGAGCCGTGCACAGCACATGTCATGTCAAACCAGCTCTCATTATTTCAACCTTCACTGATAAAAACAACAAATATTCTCAGTGTTTTTCAGATAAAAAGCAGCTTTTTTTCTTTCAGGTATTTATCGCAAAAGAGACCATAAAATTCTTTCAATCAGATTGAACAACAAAATGTGAATTTAATACACTAAAATCTCGTAAAAAGCTTTGAACTGCTTGAACTTCGGCACTGACATTAAAGGCAAAATGAAGAATATAACTTGATTTTTACACAATGTTCGTAAGACGTGATAAGCTCGAACATTGAGAACTTTCGATTCTGATGATTTTCTTTAAATCTTTTTTTAACAGCAATAAAAGTTTACAGCAAAACTTAGCACACTTACGACACATTTATTATTATTCGGCGTATGACTGAAGTTAGTAGCTCGCAGCCGTTCAAGTTTTCTGTTAAAATAAGAAAGCAACAACTATTTAAGAACGGACTCTTTTGGTTTAGTAATTTATATCCGAATTAGGTTCTTCAAATAGTGAAAACAACGTTAAAAATGGAAGAAAACAATAGACTTTTACTCACGTAGTGAAGAGTAGTACGCCATTAAGCAAGCACTTTCCCGCACTAGAAAGCAAGACTACGGCGGGAAAGCCAGTGGGCCCGGTTGCTCAAAAGCAGGTTGAACTAACCTTGGTTTAGGCCTAACCGGAGGTTAAATTTCTTAACCGTAGGTTTGATAACTCGCGGTTAAAATTGTGTTGTTCGAAGCCCGGTTAGAGGACAGGTACAACCCACGGTTAGCATCCCATAATACTCTTTTGCTCTTTGTTTATTTTCGGCCCAAAATGGCTTCCTACGAGGAGAAGTCACGCAAGCCTCGAAAGCACAATTTTAGCCCGTCTGAAATTAATATACTAACAGATAAAGTCGAAGAAAATTTGGAAGTTCTTCAAAGTAAACTCACGAACAGCGTCACCAATAAAAGAAAAAAACAAATTTGGGAGAATATAACTGCTGCAGTGAACGCCGTCGGCTTTGAGAAGCGAGAAGTCTCTGAGGTCAGAGAGAAATGGAAAAATATCCACTCGGCAGCTAAGAAAGAGTTTGTCAGCTATCATAAAGAGACGAGGAAAACAAGAGGAGGGCCGGCCCCAAAGCAATCATCCGAAACATCGAAAAGGCCCATAGAGCTCTTTCATGATACGCCCTCATTCAGCGGCCTTGCTGGCTTTGAAACAAATGGTAAGCCATTGCAACTTTAGTTTGATTACGCGTAATTAGTAACATGAACTCTGCCAGTTTTTAGTTTAATATGCACAAGAAAGGTTGGCTAACCGTATATTTACCTTGGCACACACGAATTTTAAGACCTCCAACAAGTAACTTATTTGTGGGAAAACGGAAAGAAGGTATTTTAAAGAAGTCAAAGGGCTCGGGTTTCCAACACTATTGCGCGTAGCGGAACATCAATCGACAATCAAATCTTAAAACAGAATGAAATTTTCCTTACTCGTAAATTGATATGCTAAGTAAAGTTGCAAATAAAACAAAATTACACTCTATTTGCTGAATAGCTATAAGGAGCCTAAAAATCTACTACATGTCTAGGCAGGCTGGTACGTGCGTCATGACGTCACCGGAAGTAATCTTCAACATCTGCCGCCGTACTAGAACTTAGCCGTACCATATCTTAGAGTCTCTGATAACTCTAACAAAACTGCAACTTAGCAACCACAAATTAGCTATAGTGACAGGATGTTATTCAAAACCATTCAAGAAACCTGCAGAAAAACCCTAATCTTGACAGTGACCAGCGGATTGCGTTTTACGCATGCGCGCCACGTTAATAACAGCCGAGCTGTTTGACATGTTTCGATTTACGGAGCTGATCTACTAAAACTCAATGCAAACTTCCCAAAAAACGTCCACACGAATGTACATTTTGTAATCTAAAATTATACACTCTCGTTCCAGTACCTTCCCTTAAGTGCATCTAGGCCTGCACTTTCTAACCTGTGGTTACCACTAGTATACAAAAACTAATCACTCACTCATCCTCATCGGGCCCATGAGGACTCTTGAGGCCAGTCAGAAGATAACGCCACCCATCCTGGTCTGAGGCCGATGCAGCAGCTGCTCCCCATGTCTGCCATCCGAGCTTGTTCCTTTCCTTCTCCACGGTTCCTCTCCACGTCTCCCTCGGTATACCTTGCCTCCTCTTACCTTCAGGTGCCCTCGTCAATGCAGTCCGGCCTCGAGATGTTGTCAGGACTTTTCCTCATTACATGCCCTAACCATCGCAATAATAATGACCTATATTTAAATGTTAACTGTATCTAGCACTGACATACTAATTGGGGACACTGTACAGCACAAATTGAATCAAATCAAACCATGCATATTAAATCAAATTAAACTAAATCAATCAAATCAAATGTTGGTTTTCTTCTCACTCATATAAGGACTGACACAAGCTTACTCCCTGTGGCATCGTACAGCTCTTCATTGCTCAAATGGTTGGGAGTAGTATGTAGGAGGAGTTATACCCACAGTGTTGTTGTTATTGTTGTAATTTGTTGAAATTTTTGAAAAGAGCCTATTTTTTTTATTAATTACTGAAAATTTTAAAAAATACCACCCAAAATAACATCAGAAAATTATCAGAGTGTTAATCAGGTGTTACAAAAAATAAAATGAAATTATGATTTAAAAAGAAGAATTAATTTACAAAATGGAAAAACTAAGAAGATTAACTGTAAAACAACTTAAATATATTGTTAAGGAGTTGAAAATTAAAGGTCGATCTAGAATGAGTAAAGCGGATTTAATTAAAGCGCTGGAAAAATTTAAAGATGAGGATATTAATAAGTTAATCCCAAAAGATAATATCAATGATAATTATATTTGTATTCATGGAAAGAGTAAATATTTTTGTAAAGAGTGTGGGGGATCTCAAATATGTGAACACAATAAAAATAAGTATCGTTGTAAAGAGTGTGGAGGATCACAAATATGTGAACACAATAAAAATAAGTATCGTTGTAAATTATGTGGAGGATCACAAATATGTGAACACAACAGACAGAGAAATTTTTGTAAAGAGTGTGGAGGATCACAAATATGTGAACACAAAAAACAGAAGGTGAGTTGTAAAGAGTGTCGAAAAATAAAAAAATAAAATTAAAATTATGATTTAAAGATTAAAATTAAATTAATAAAATGGAAAATATTGAAATAATTGAAAAAACTACGGTTGCTTTTATGTATTTTAATGAAAAAAGATTGGGTATTTATGATTTTATAAATTCAATAAATGAAGATTTGTTAAAAAAGATAACGAAAAATAGAGGTTTTATTGATGAAGAAGTTGAATATTATAATTTTCCATGACATTTTTCATGGTAGGTTTGAAATAGATCGTATCTTTGAGTATCCTGTAGTGTTTCACCTCCAAAAAGAACCCTGAGTCTGGATATAAGGTTACTGCCAACATTATTCACGAGGGTGTTATCAGCATGACCATCAACAGTCAAGTTAAATACTAGAGATAAACTTCCAGGTACAAGAACTAAATTCTGGGTAAGTTTTGGAATATTTATATATAGTGTTTCTCCAGGATCAGCTGATGATGGATTTAGTGTAATTCTATTCAATATTGATTCCGCTTTCAAACCTAGTGGCTCTCTTGGAATTCTGTTTGGATTAATTTTTTCAGATATAGTTTGCGACATATTTTATTTTAAGGAAGGGAGGAGTAATCTTTAAATGAGTAACTTATCAAAAATATATTATTCAACTTATGGATATTGGAAAGGATATTCTGCAATTCCTAAATTAGCTGAAAAAGCAAAGGTAAGTGAAGATGTGGCTAAACAATGGCTTGAGAAACAGGCTCTATGGCAAATCTATCTACCAGCTCCAAAGTATATTCCTAGGCCCCACTGGACTGTAGATAAACCTAATATGATTCACCAAGCAGATTTATTATTTTTACCTCATGATAGAGTTGGAAGAAAAACATATCGTTATGCATTGGTTGTGGTTGATGTAGCCTCGAGATATAAAGATGCTGAACCATTAACCTCAAAAGAAAGTCATGAGATATCCAAAGCTTTTGAAAAAATATATTCCAGAAAGTTAAAATATCCTAAAACAATAATTGTTGATCCAGGAAGAGAATTTATGGGTGATGTTACAAAACTTATGAATTCCCATAATGTAAAAATCCAGAGAAGTGAAGCTGGAAACCATAGAGCACAAGCATTTGTTGAAAGAGCAAATAGAACATTAAGTGAACGATTATTTAGTCATCAATATGCGCAAGAAATGATTAGTGATGAAAGGTCAAGAGTATGGGTGAAGCGATTACCAGCTATTTTGAAAACTTTGAATAGTACACCAACGAGATTAACCGGTAAAGAACCTGATAAAGCTATAAAACTGAAAGAGGTTGATATTGAACCTAAAAAGTATAAGCGAGTTGTTGGACTTGATGAAGTTAGGCTGTCAATTGAGGTTAGGGTTAGATACTTACTCTTTCCGGGTGAACTTGAGGGTGGTGAACGAAGAAGAGCTACAGATCCCATTTGGAGTATTCAGGTTTATGATATATCACGTAGTGTGGTTTCATCTAATCAACCAGTTTTGTATTATTTATTAGATGGTCCGAGACGTGGTTTTGTGAGGGAAGAACTTCAAGTTGTGCCAGATAATACTGAGTTACCCCCTAATTCTGTTTTGAAATGATCTAATACAAAGGTTTTGTGTGAATTCCGTCATCTGCAACTATTCTTTTATCATAGTAAGCGTTCAGCCCTAATTTATCTTGAGTATATGTTACAATTTCGTTTTTATTAACTCTAAAACCTGTGTTTTTTACCCTATCTATTGCCCCTTCTAAAGCTTCATAGTATCTATTCCAAGTCATATCGTTTTGGTAATTGTTGTATTGTCCTACTAGCTTTAGTTTCTTATGGACATTTTGTTACTCATACATAATGCATTTAGTGTTGAACCTCGTGGTCGGTTGTGCTAGGAAGGCATTAAAGCTACGTTTGTTGTCTGTTCTCGCTTTCGATGAGTTTCTCGTTAATCTAAGCACAACATAACTCTAACAGTAATGTATTGACCCCTTACAACTAAACTTTGTTTTCCCCTTTCCATCATCAGCGTAATAACATTTTGGGGAAAGAGCGATCATTCTTTTTCCTTCAAACTCTGTCTTGAAAAGCCCTGGTGTTTTGTCGTGATATTTTGAAGTTGATAGAAATTTTTCTTTTCCTCCATTAAACCATTCTTTTCTCCGTTCTGGTTTTACAAGTTTATCCAAATCTTCATCCGAAAATACAAAGTAGTCGCTATCTGTGTCTGAATAAAGTAACTCAAAATCGCTTCTGTCAATATAATAATCAATACAATCGTGGTAAAATTCTAACATTCTAAGCTTGGATAGTTGATATACGGCTATACCACACTGATAAGGTGTATTTATTTCCACTCTACGTTTCCTTTTTGTTATTTCATACGTTTCATTTATCTCTTCTATATCTTCAAAGAATGGACTTCTAATCGCCTCATTAACCTCATCTACATTTTGGGTATAACTTGTATTCTTGTGTTTTTTTTTATTCTCAATCATTTTACCATAGAATGAGTTTCCCTTCAGTTTAAAAGTATCACCTAATTCTTTCTTTCCAGCATACTTTGTAAGTAATTTTTCAATCAACACTCCAATATCTTTATTTTCATCAATAAGCGGTAGTACATTTGGAAATTTTTTCAAATCATTAATAATGGTATCTATTTTTTCTTTTTTATCTTTTTTATTGTCATTTACAGCTTTTTGTAACATTTCAGCCATAACCTCTATATCACCCTCTCTTCTTGCCTCGCTTACTTCAGTTGGAAACCACTCAAATGGCTTACCTGGTTGATATTTTATAATTTTATGAACACCAGTTATTACCAAACCATGATTAAGATACCATTCTATTAGCGGTGTATATAGTAAAATTTTCTTTGCTCTGGTTACACTTAACAATTTTAGCGATTCTTTTATAGTTTTTCTACCTGTATCTTTTTGATATTGTTTCATGTGATCAGGTATTAAATTTTCAGGAACACTATCTACAACAAATAAAGGTGGTAGCTCCTCAAATTTTTCCAAAAGATTATCTGGTGTGTGAATATCCACTTGACAGAAACCAAACAATTTACCTGTAAGAATATCATTACAAAAATTTTTAATATATTCTGGATCTGTTGGATTATTTACCTCAATATATTTCTCTTTTTCGCATGGCATTACTTGTCCTGATTCATATAGATATAAGCTGTTTGCATCATCACCACGGATAAGTTTGCATGTTTTTGGATTTTTATATTTATGAGGTCTAATTTTTGTTTCATCTTTTATTGCAAGTCTAACAAATACTTGAGCCTGACCACCAACCATACCTGTTGTTAAAAGATCATAAGCTTTATTTTTACTACATATAGTACATTCTTTTCTTACCGCTAAACATTTTTTACATTTACTCTCCCTACAATTAGTTTTACATTTACAATAGCAAGGATCGCCCGGAGCATACAAATCATACTTACCCTTACTATTTTTTATTGCTTTATTCAAAACATATTTCATTGATATCCCTGGTATTGATACTGCATCTTTCAGTATGTCTATTTCATCACAGAAATATTTTTCACGCGTTTTTTCAACAGCTTCTAAAAAAGCAATAACATCAGCCAGGGTATACTCTCTCAACCAATCCCCCATGTCAACACACCCTCTCTTTTTGAATTCAACCTTAAACTCTTCATACTGTTCCATGGAGATTGTTATTTTATTTTTCAGAATCGAAAAAAAGTCTTCATATTTCACAGGACCAATATGAGAAAGCTTATCATAACTATCAAACCATATATAAGGAAATATAAGTTTTTGCACCTCGCATTTATTTGCTCTACACCACTTATCTAAAGATAGACCTGGGGCTATGTAATTAATCATATCCAAAAAATTAAAACGTGGGGTTTTAAGATACATATACTTATTTTCTTTTTTTGCAACATTTATTTTACCATCTAACTCTGTATAACTCTTTACAAAATGTTTCTTAATCATATTAATATCATACTTTCCTGAATTAAAACCTAAAACAGGAACTTGATTACACCACACTTCATACTGATCTTTTACTTTTTTTGGAATACTATCCCAATCTGGTAGTGGGTGCTCCTCTTTTACTTTTTTAACAATTTCTTTCTGTCTTTTATCCAAATCAATAAAATAATCTTTTACAAGCTCCTCTGGATTACTATTCTCAAGATATGTTGGTTTTTTCGATAAACTATCAGATATACCTATAGCAACCGGAATATGTATATTTATAAAAGTTAGATCTTCAGTAACCCTTTCATTTTGTTTTTGTTGTCTTGCCTCAGAATCCCAAACAATAAAATGTGGATAGTGAAAAAATTTCTTTTTAAAGTTTACATATTTTAATTCTGGGTTTTCATGCTCCCAAACAGATACGAGATTATACCCCAAGGCTTTGATTACCTGTTCCTTTCTCAGAGTTTTGTTGTATTTAATTTTATCATCGCTTGAACAAGGACAGCCATGCCATTTACACCCATAAAATTGATAAACTGTATTAGTCACAGGTTCGTAACCATCCACTAAAAAAAGCTCTTTTTCACCATCCTTAACACATCGTTCACCACCATGCCCACATAGAGCATGATGAATATGTTCACCTATAATTTCAGCCTGTTTCTCTATCCATCTACATGCAATATAACTAAATTGGGTATTACCGCCATAAAATATTTTTTCCGAGCTGCTCATTATTGGCACACATTTTTTACCATTACAAATTACTTGTGTTTTTCCGCCTGTACAAGTTTCATCCTCAAAATGTCTATTATAATTATCATGTCTAGGGAATCTTTGCCCGCATCCATCACATTCCCAGAGGCTAGTTAGCTGTGCTAAATCCTTTATATAAAAGCAATGACCTTCATAAAGCCCAGCATCCACAGTTGGTAATCCTTTTTTGATCCTACCTTTACCGTACACCAGAACCCACGTTTTTTGGTCTTTTGGCTCAAATATCCTAATGTTAATATGAAACATCTTTGAGATATCCTCAAGTTCAATAAAATTCGTTCTTTGTACATCTTCAACTTTCAGATTTGGGTTACCATAAAATTCTTTAGCCATTTTTAGAGCCAATTGGGTTGTTCTCTCCGCGGGTCTATTTTTCCCATCACGACAGTTCATGTGAACAGCCAGGACATTCCAAAAACACATGTTGTTATCATAATTATCAAGAGCATAAATACATTTTTTTTTTTTTATCCAATCTGGTAAAGTTCCACAACCCATTAAAGGTTCATTTGTATGAATTATTTTTACATGAACTTCAGTAAACACAACCCTACCTTGATATACACCTGGTGTTTTTACAACTTCTGTTGCTGGAAGATACGCTGTACTCCATACTTTTGTGTTCTCCAAATCCAGTCTACTACTATGTAAGCGGGTTTATAAGTTCGTTTTTAGGTTATTTTCAAATTTGACAGGAAAATCTCTGTCCTTTTTAGCTTATGGGTTATTTTCAAATTTGATAGGAAAATTAAACAGAGATTTTTTAGCTTACGGGTTAATTTTAGATTTATCAGAAAAGGTAGGTGTTTTTAGCTTACAGGTTATTTTTAAAATTTGACTGAAAATTAAGCAGAGATTTTTTAGCTTAAATTTATAAGTCCGTTTTTTTCAGATCACAAAAAATTGATTTAAAGGATAGGAAATATACATAAGATTAGTTATGGAAAAAAAAGGAAGTTTTGTAGAAAAGCCAGAAGAAAATGGCAAAATAATAAGAAGCTTAATAATAAAACAGTTAGTAAAAATTATCAAAGAAAAAGGTAAAAAATTACCAAAAAATGTAGTTATGAAGGAGTTGCGTAAAATTCCAGAAATTGATAAGTTTTTTGATAATAATCCAAGCCAATTACAAATTCCAATTCAAGAAATTGGTTTATTTCATGATCAACCACAAAAACCAATTCTTGATGAATCAGTACCTGAAATTAATGTTCCAATTCTCAAACCAAAGAATATTTTTAGGGTAATGGATAAAGAAAAGTTTTCCCAAAGGCTTGAAGAATTGGCAAATGAAAACATCATAAAATTTAATGGGAGTGATACTAAAAGTAAAACAAAAAGAAAGGTAAATATATCTGACAGTGTAAGAGATGAATTGAAGGAAAAAACTAAAAAGAAAAGAACAACAACCCTCAAAATATTTTCAATAAACCTAAATGAAGATGATCCCCTAATTCGAAATAACCGGGGAATAAATGAAAATATTATTAGAATTAGGAGGAATCTAAATAATGATTTGACAGAAACAATTTATAATGAGTTGGAACCTCAAATAGAAATGGGGGTAAGAATTGTTTTTAGTTTTTCTGCTTTGATTCAAAGAGGAAATGGAGAAATAGCTTATCACTTTCATACATTTAGAAGCGGAGGAACTTTTAATTCCCTTTCAGAAATAAAAAAATATATAGAGAGGTGTGAGGGTGAGAGATTGAGCTTAGAAGGAGATGCTTGGATGAGAGCATATTTACCCCCAGAAAAGAAGATTAATAAATCAGGTGTTAATGAGGGTGGAGTTGAGTTTAGAGAAGTACAAATAAAAGTTATTAATACTAGACAGCCTTTGGTTGGGTGTGGAAGATTACCCGATGAATTACGAAAGAAAAGATGTATTTACTCTGTAGATGATAAAGATGATAATCTCTGTGTATGGAGGTGTTTGGCTATTCTAATGAATATTCTTGATGGTAAACAAAATCCCAAAAAAATTAAGAAAAATCCTGAAAAAAGAATAGAGAAAAGAGCATTATATCTAGCTAGAACTTTTTATGGCAACAAAAAACTAAAAAAAGAAGATGTTAGATCAACAAAATTGGTTGATTTTGAGAAAATTTCAAAAGTTTTCTCCATAAACATTCGGGCTTACGAGCAGAAAGATATATCAAATTTTAAAGTTTGGAAATTGGTGTTTGGAAAAAATAATTTCGAAGATGATTTACCAAGTTTAAATTTAGGTCTTTATAATAATCATGGTTTTTTCATTAAGGATCTAGACCTTCTTGCCCAAAACTGGGTATGTCAAGGATGTAAACAAAAATTTACCAGACACGACGATTTAAAAAGGCATTTTACCAATGAAACATGCACAGGAGGAGAGACAAAAATATTATGCACGGGAGAAAAGATAAAACACATCATGAATGAATCTGACAAAGTTTTTTATGGGGGTAAAATAAATTTTAGTTATAAAGCATGTAGGTGGATAGAACACCAATCTAAAATTATGGGTAAACATATTCATCACGCGCTTTGTGGTCATGGTGGCGAAAGGTGTTATAGGGATGAGAAGGGGAATGAGATTTTGTTTGACGGATACGAGCCTGTCACAAATACAGTTTTTGAGTTTTATGGATGTAAATGGCATGGGTGCCCGTGTTCAGCAATCGACAGAATTAAATATAATGAAACTATTGAAAGAGAGAATATGATAAAAAGCTTGGGTTATAATGTAGTATCGGTTTGGGAGTGTGAAAATCCTGAATTGCCCAAAATATGGTTCAAAAAGAAATTTAATCCATATCCCTATTTTATTGATTACGATTTTGAGGGATTATTACAAAAAGAAGATAAACAGATTACCGATGATTTAATTTTCACCCATACTCACATTCCAGTTAGTGTTGCAATAATCGATAATTTAACAAAAAAACCCGTTTTTCTTTGCAACCAAAATCCTGATCTCCTCATAAAAGAATTCGTTGAAAAATTGGAGGAAATAAGAAAAATTATAGTAGAAAAGGTTAGAGAAGAATACCCGCTTCCTGATCAAGATTCCTTACAAAAAAATGTCTTACAAAAATATGAAGAATGGTGTAATCAAGTACCTGTTTTTGGGTTTAATAGTGGAAAATATGATATCAATTTGGTTAAAAGACATTTTATAAAACACATGACCGATAAAACAAGGGATATTTTTATTGCAAAGAAACAGAATAGGTATATGTTTTTAACAACACCGAATTTTAAATTCTTGGATATAATGTCCTACCTTGCGCCTGGAGTTTCTTTTGATAAGTGGTGCAAAGCAAACAATTGTCAAACCCAAAAACTTGTACTTCCTTATGAAAAATTGGATGGATATGATAAGCTTTCCTTAGTTGGACCCGTGAAACATGAAGATTTTTACTCTTCCTTGAAAAAGAAAAACATTTCCAAAGAAGAATATGAAGAATATTTGCTAGAATTCGAAAAGAGGGGCTGTGTTACAATGTTAGACTGGTTGAAAGAGTATAATTTGAATGATGTTATTCCCTTTCTAGAAGCCCTTGAAAAAACAAGGCGATTATATTATCCAGACGAAATTGATATATTAAAAGATGCCGTTTCCATCCCGGGGGTATCAATGAGGGCTGTTCTAAATAAATATCAAAAAATGAAGAAGAAAGGTGATCCTGAATTGTACGCCCCAGGACAATACTGTATTCATAGGTGCTGTAATAATGAGTTTTGCAAAAACTGCCAAAAGATAAGAAAAGATTGTAAAATATGCGACAAAAACAAGATTTATAAACTATTGAAAACGGGTATGGTTGGAGGCCCAAGTATTATATTTATGAGATATGCGGAGGCAGAAAAAACAATGATTCGCCCTCATAAATATAAATTTCCGGAAAATTGTGTGCGAATTGCTGGCTATGACGCAAATGGTTTGTATTTATACTGTTCTGGACAAGAAATGCCATGCGGAAAAGAAGAATGCGTTGAGGTTGAAAATCCATCGGATCCTAAATTTATTAAGAAGATTTGCGAAGATATTCTTGACGGAAATCTTTTCGGATTTTGTCAAGTTGATATTCATACCCCTGATCACCTAAAAGAAAAGTTTGAAGAATTTTCACCTCTATTTATTGTAGATGAAGTTCCTGAATATTTAGTACCAGAGCACATGAAAGAATATCAATTAGCGACAGGTAGAAAACATCTAAAAGCCAATAAAAAATTGCTTGGTGTTACCAAGGCAAAAAAGATATTTTTATATACACCTATGATAAAATGGTATCTTAATCATGGCTTGGAGATTACCGCCATCCATAATATTTTAAAGTATGAATCGGGAAGGCCCTTTGGATTTTTTCCAAAAGAGGTGGCAGACGCAAGAAGAGATGGAGATATTGAAGTTTTATTGGAACAACTAAGTAAAGCTTTTGATGAAAACAAGATTGATGATGTAGTGAAAATTACCAATGAATTAAACCAATTTCCCGATGTATTTAAAGTTATTGAAGAAAATAAAGATATCAAAGTATTGATTGAAAAACTAAAACCAAAGTACAAAGGCTGTAAAGAATTAGCCGACACGAATAAACTTAGGGGAAATTCTTTCTATGGGAAAATGATAGAAGATAAAGAAAAACATAATATTACAAGGTATACTCAGGATGAGGAAGAGGTTGAAAAAGCCTTAAGATCCGCGTTCTTTGAAGATCTTAATGAAATAAATGACACATATGAAATAATAAAACGAAAAAGATTAATAAAAATAGACAGACCCTATCAATGCGGCATCGCGGTGTATCAGCTAGCAAAATTAAGAATGCTGGAATTCTATTACGATTTTCTAGATAAATATCTAGATAGAAAGGATTTTGAGTTGATACAAATGGATACAGATTCAATGTACATGGCAATTTCAACCGAAAATTTGGATGATATTATAAAACCCGAAATGAGAAAAGAATATTTTAATGGGGGAAAAGAAAAATTCCTATCAACTTCTAAATATCATGACAAGACCCCGGGCTTGTTCAAAAAAGAGTTTGTTGGCATACGAATGATTGCAATTTCTTCAAAATGTTATTACGCGGAGGATGAGAAAGGAAAGGCAAAGTATAGCGCTAAAGGTATAATTCATCGTCAAAACGAACTAAACTGGAATGGTTACTGGGCGGCTTTAAAAGGGGCAAATGATATGGCACAAAATACAGGATTTAGAGTTAATGATAATCAAATTGTGACATATTCACAAAATAAAAAGGGATTGAATGCATATTATGATAAAAGATGGGTTTATGAGGATGGAATTCACACAAAACCATTATATTAGATCATTTTCAAAACAGAATTAGGAGGTAACTCTGTATCATACGGAATAACCTGTAATTCTTCACGCACAAAACCTCGTCTTGGTCCATCTTGTAAAAAGTATAAAACAGGTTGATTAGGAGAAATTCTACTTCCAGAAATATAATAAACTTTTATACTCCAAATAGGATCTGTGGCTCTTCTTCTTTCTCCGCCTTCAAGTTCACCGGGAGATAATAAATATCTAACCTTAACTTCAGTTGGTAGTCTAACCTCATCAAGCCCTACAACCCGCTTGTAATTTTTAGTTTCAATATCAACCTCTTTCATTTTTATAGCCTTATCAGGCTCTTTACCGGTTATTCTCATCAGTGTATTATTCAAAGTTTTTAGAATAGCTGGTAATCTTTTCACCCATACTCTTGATCGATCATCACTAATCATTTCCTGCGCATATTGATGACTAAATAATTTTTCTCCTAATATTCTGTTTGCATTTTCCACAAATGCTTGGGCTCTATGATTACCAGCTTCACTTCTTTGTATTCTCACATTATGGTAATTCATGAGTTTACTAACTTCTCCCATAAATTCTTTTCCAGGATCAACCATTAATGTTTTAGGGTATTTCAATCTTCTAGAATATATTTTCTTAAAAGCTTCTGATATCTCTCGACTTTCTTTTGAGGTTAATGCTTCAGCATCTTTATATCTCGAGGCGATATCAACCACAACTAACGCATATTTATATGTTTTTCTTCTAACTTTATCATGCGGTAAAAATAATAAATCTGCTTGGTGAATCTGATTGGGTTTATCCACAGTCCAATGTGGCCTAGGTATATATTTAGGAGCAGGTAGATAGATTTGCCATATTGCTTGTTTCTCTAACCATTGTTTTGCCTCATTTTCACTTACTCTAGCCTTCTCAGCTAATTTTGGAATTGCAGAATATCCTTTCCAATATCCTTCAGCGGAATAATATATTTTTGAGAGAATATTTTCGTTGCTCATTTAAAAATAAACAAAGTATCTTATAAATCAAATGGTGTCGGAGGAAGAAAAAATAAAATTTACCGAATACCAAATCAACATTATGAAAAAAATTATTAGAAAAAAAATTCTATATATGGAAGATGGCGATCAAATTTTTAATGTTTTAATTTTAATTCCAGAGGCGAGAGAAGGTTTATTAAAACATATTGACAAGTTAGAAAATAGAACAACACAGGTTTAAAGGTTAATTAAAGTATCTTATAAATTACAATGACGTCTGAAAAAATTAATCCAAACAGAATTCCCAAGGAACCCTTTGGTTTGAAAGCAGAATCAACATTGAATCGAATTACTCTAAATCCATCCACAGCCAGCCCCGGAGAAACATTATACATAAATATTCCAAAACTCGCAGAGAATTTAGTTATTGTGCCCGGAAGCGTATCTCTTCTATTCGATTTAGATGTTGAGGGTCATGCGAATAACACAGTTGTGAATAATGTGGGCCGTAATCTTGTAACCAGACTAAAAGTTCTTTTTGGAGGAGAAACATTGCAAGATACTCAAAGATATGATTTATTTCAAACATATCATGATTTATTCTTAACCGAAGAAGAGCGTGAAGATAGATTAAAACAAGGTATTTCTTCGTTAAATATTAGAAAACTTAGAACAAAATCTGGAGATGCAAAAACACAAGATGCAAAAGAAGTTGCTCTCGCCAATGTTCACGGTTCAAAGTACAGAATACCAATAAATCATCCTATTCTAAACGATCATGGCGTTTTTTATCCGAAAGCATTGGAAAATCATCTTATATTTGAGCTTACACTTGCCCCGATCAATAATATTCTTATTTATTCTGATACAACTAAAGTACCATCATATTCGATCAAAAACTTAGAGTTAGAATATTCTTCAATTTCTAGTGAATACTTAGCCCGTGAGGCTCAAGCAGCTTATCAAGTTGGTAAAGGATTCTTTTATGAAAATATTACCCTACACAAAACTTTTACATTTTCCATTGGCGGTGATGGTGTTATTAATCAGCATATTAATTTACCGAGAAGATCAATGACAGGAATATTGTTTTTGTTTTTAATGCCTCAAGCTGCAGGAGCAAGGGATTCTGAAAATTTTTATAATCCAGGCATATCTTCAGTTGAAATTGATGTTGATGGCGTACCAAATAGAATATACTCTAGGGGAATGATTCCGTCCGATCTTTGGGAATCCGTGAAAAAAAGATTCCAACCAACGGGAGGAACTCACCGGTCATTGAAAGAAAAAGAATTTTATGCGGATAAGTTTGCTCTTTGGGTTGATACTAGAACTCATCCAGATAATGGTATTCATGGCGGCGGACTTGCCCTAAATAATACGCATGACGGTGTAAAAATAGAAATTAAAAGGAAACAAAGCGGATCTGGAACTGTAACTTGTCATATGTTTGTTGTAGCAGATGCAATGATGGAGATTATGAATTCGGGTTTGAGAGCAATTAAGTACTGACCGTCTAAAAAAATAATGTTATGATACAAAAAATCATGGAAGATTTGCGAGATAAAATACCATTCCATTGTATTATAACAGGACCCACAAATTGCGGAAAAACAAAGTACTTAATTGAACAGCTCCGCGGACCATTTCGAAAAGTTTTTGAATATATTGTGTTAATTTGTCCAACTTATTCTAAAAATAAAACCTATAATAATTTTGCCCGAGGAGATAAACATTTCTATGTATTATCGCCGGATGCAAGTAATTCAGATGAGATCAATGAATTGTTAAATGATTGCCAAATTTTATTCTCTGGTACGAATACATTAATAATTCTAGATGATTGCGCTGTTTCCTCCGATCTGAAGAAAAGATCGAATAAATTTATAGATTTAGCATTCTCTGGAAGGCATCATGGTTTATCAATGTGGGTTTTAACTCAACAATTAACATCAATAGCAAAACCATTCCGAGAAAATGTAGCCTGCGTTGTTACTTTTCATAATCCTTCCCAGAAAGGGATGAAAATGTTTTTTGAAGATTATGGCGGTGATTTGGATTATGAATTAGGAAAAAAGTTTGTTCAACTACTAAAAACCGAAAAATATTCTAGGTTGTGTTTGAGTTTGCGATACCCATTTAATTGCTATTTAGAGATTCCCGAAGTGATTTAACAAATATGACAAACGTAGAAGATTATATTAAAGAAAATACCGACCAACCTAATGGAGAAACGGTAAAAGATAATGGTGATCTTGAAATAAAACAAGAATCACTTGCCATTCTCGCCGCCTTGGGAACAACAAGGGAATATTTGGGGATTGAAATGAGTCTGGGCGATATAAAGAAATTATCTGCAAAAGATGTTGAAAAGTATTTTAATCGTTATCAAGCAGTAATGGGTAAGAAAATTAATGGGGGATTAGTAGATTCATCCCTGCAATTAGTTTCCAAACTTATTTCATATTTAGTTCCAGTTGATGATATAGAATCTCTTTGCAATGATTTGAAGAATGATGATTTGGTAAATCGTGAATTATCAAACATTGTTGGTCTCTTAGCATTGAAAGCAGGAAGATTGGCAGCACTTGCTAGCGGACTATTTCAAGTAGCTAAACACGTTAAATTCAACAAAAATCAACAATTTTCAAGAGAAGAACCAGCAAAATCTAACACAACTGATCAGGAAACTAAGCAATCTACTGAAGGTGTTGATACAGTATATTAAACAGATCTAAAAACTTATGTGTAGCATCTAAATAACAATGTCTGAACAATCTGAAGTAGAGCAAATTACTGCTGATCCAACACCTGAAAATAAAGATACTAAAAAGAGGGAGAAAGATCCTAAAAAAGTCGCAGCTGGTAAGAAATTAGCTGAATATAATAAAAAAGCAAAAGAAGCATTAGCTAGGGAGATGAAACGAGAAGATACCCTGCGGGCAACAGAGCAAAATGATGAATCAAATCCCCGAGAAGATAAATCATGGCTTCCGGAGTTATCTTTTACTACTGTTTTATCTGTTGTCGGATTATGTTTTACAGCATTTGATCTTTTTATGAGATATAAGGAAAAAGCTAGGGTTGAATATTCTAATAGGATAGCTGATTTATCACAAGTTCCGCAAATACCCCAACCTTCAAAAATTCCATTGTCCTCAAAATCTTTAGGAATGGAATAATTGTAAAATTATTTTTTACTACATAAAGTTATTTAAAAGTTTCATAATGATGTAGTAAAAAATCATGTCAACCGAAAACAAACTTGTGAAAACTGTAACTGATTCAGCGGTACTTATCGGATTAGGAGCTGGGGTTGGTTATGTGGCTAAAAAGGTAATGAAAGAATCATTTTTGAGTGATCCATCCTCAAGTATTACAAATTATGCAAAATGGGTTGCTGTATTATCCGGAAGCATGTATCTTAAAACATATTTAGAGGAACAAAAGATTTTACCAAAATAAAATGGCATTATTATCATTAGGAATGATGGGGATAGGGGCAATATTGAATGCAACAGCATTTACCGGAGGAAATATTCTTGCAAAATATTTATCTGGACGCAATGTGGATACTGAAAAAATACGACACGATAAAGCAATGGAAAAATATCAAAGAGATTACGAAGCATATCAGGAAAAAAGACAAAAAATGCTTGATTGGAAAATGAAGAAAAAGGATGAAAAATATCAAGCATCAAAAAATATTTCGACAACAAATCAGGCTTTTGAATTGTACGGCCAAATGACTGAACCAAAATTCTCTGATTATTACAAACCAAACGATGACCAAAAGACTGGGGAAATGGTATATGTCGGAGCTGGAATGTTAGGTTTAGGTTACACCGTAAGTAAAATATTATAAATTATTATTTTTGTTATGTAACCAGTAATTAGGTTATATAACACAAGTATATTTATTATTTTGGGATTACATGAGACTCCCATCATCAGAATCTTCATCTTCTGATTTTTCCATTTCTTCAGCCGCAGATTTACTATCAGAACATCTAACTTTAGTTAATCTTTTCATTTCTCTGTTTGGTTCTATAACCGCCTCATAAAGTTTTACTTGAAGTGCAATACAAGAACCAATAAATATTGATTCGATTTTTATTACACCCTCCTCAACTCGACAACCTTTATTTAATAATTTTAATGGATCAATTTCCTTATCATTTTTGGAGTTATAAAACTTAGTTAGAATTTGGTCTTGTCTTTTATCCCAAATTAATTTTGCATACAAGGTTGGGCCTCTATCTGGTACTCTAATCATCGAAGATTTTTCCAACTTCCAATAAAGAGGATTTAAACCTCCTTTTTGTTTTTCAAGCTCATTTCTTTCCAACTCAAATTTCCCAATTTTGTGCTTATTATTAACCAAATGATCAATGCAATTGTCAACAATTTCATTGAATAAATCAATCCATTTTTCTTCTTCGGGTGTTGGGCTGCTTCCACCCCATAAACATAATGGAAACACATATCCTGTAATTACTCCTGTTTCTTGACTTGTATTTGTGGAAACACCAAAAGAATATAAATTTCCGGTTTTAATTACAAGTTCTCCTTCTGTTCCATCATCATTTTTTGTAAAGATTTTAATTCTTTTGAATTCAACCTTGGGTTTACTTCCAGGAATTTGACCAATAATTGGTTTAGAAAAGATCATGCTTGCTTTTGGTTTATAAGTATTAATATCTATTAATTGTGTTGTTTCGTTCATCATTTTATTTCTTTTTATTTATTCCTCTTATCTTTTAAATCAATTTTGATTTTATTTCCGACTCAAGTTAGTCTAAAGATTTATTACTGATGAGTAAAAAATCATGTCAGAAGAAATACCAATGGAAGATTTTTCAAGAGATAATGATGATGCAGGCGATAATGATAATTATGATTGGGATGATACAACTTTCCAAACCACAAACACATCTACATCCCTTGAACAAGATTATCCTGGTTATGATGATTATAACCAATCAAGAGACAGGGCTCAATGGGAAAAACCACCAGAAAGAATGAACCTGGGAGAAAGAGATGAGGATTATGATAGAATGAGAGAAGCTAGGCAAGAACTCAAACGATATTACCCAGATTACGAGCCAAATGAAAGCCCATTTAATGTTCGATTTGGAGAAAATAGTAGCATAGAAGGACAATTAAGTACCGCCAGTAATAATGTTTGGCATACATTAGTTGATGAAAATGGCGTTCGTAAAACAGAAAATTTACCAAAAACATTTAGAAAAGCTCTAGGTGCTGATTATGAAAGCATGTTGGAAAAATATAATAATACCCAGTTAGAATTGAGGAAATCTATTGAAGCAAATAATGAATTAGATAATGCATTGCAAGGATTGAAAGCAACGGCAGAAGTATATCCTCTGGAGATTGAAAGATATGCGGAAAGAGAAAAAGAACTTAGGGAATTCATTGAGAGGCAACAGGTACAAAAAGCAGAAAATAAAAGTCTTTTCGATCAAACCGTTAAACAGAATGTAGAATTAAAAATACAAGCGGAGAAACTTTTGGATGAAGTAAAATTATACAAAGAAGAAATAGATAAATATAAGAAGGGTAAATCAAATGAATCAAAATTAAAACAAAGTAATGAACGATTAAAATCTGAGGTTGATAAATTAAAAGAACGACTTAGTAATAAAACAATTTCGAGTGAAGAACAATTATCAGATATTGAGGGACGAAAAGATGAAATAATTAAAAATTTACCGCTGCGGGAGAAACTAAAGTATATCTTCAAAAAGTATGGTTTTACAGTTTTTGCTGTTTTAAGTGCGGTAGGCGCCATCATTGGGGTAATAGTTTCTAATCTTTCAAAAGGTTTATCTGCTTTGGGTAGGGGAGTTGGAAATGGTTTGAAAACTCTTGGTAAAAAACTGGGTGAAATATTACCGGGGATGATCGGAGCAATAGTTAGCTTTCTTTTCAAAACCGCAGGCCAGGTTATTGGATTTTTAGGTGAGAATGCTTGGCTTTTGATAATGGCTGTAGTTCTATATTTTGTGGAAAGTATAAAAAATAAGAGAAAGTAACAAATTTAAAGACATCATAACGTCCAGTAAAATACAATATGGGGGAATACAATGGAATTTATCCTCAATTACCTAATAATAATTTCCAAACACAAAGCGGAGATAATTTGATTAATTTCAGACTACAAAAATCAAGCGAAGTATTACAGAATCTCGAGAAGGAAATTAAACATTACGAAGAAGTGAGGAAAAAATATAATAGAGCAAGAGGAATATGTACAAAAATTAGTGTTTCCGGTGGATTTATTTCAGTTCTTCTATCAGCAAGCGGATTAGGAACTTCTCTCACGGGTTTTGGAGCTGTTGTTGGCGTGCCTTTGGGTGTGGTTGGAGGTGTTTTGGGGGGTTTGTCGATTGGATTTGGTTTTGCCTCTAAAAGTCTTTCCTCAAAAGTTAGTAAACACGAACAAACCGTTGCAATTGCAAAATCAAAATTAAACACCATTAATGATTTGGTTTCAAAAGCTTTGAAAGATAATGTTATATCCGATCAAGAATTTTCCATAATTTTAGCAGAATTGGAAAAGTTTCAAAAACTGAAACAAGAAATACGACAAAAATTCAGAAAAGATTCAGAAAAAAACTTCGACATGAGTATGATAAGGAAGAAAGTTCGAGAAGATCTATTAAAAGAATTAACCAATCCCGCTCATTAAAAATTTCTTTTGAAAGAACTGATGTGGGGTGTAATTGTTTTGCGGGGGTTAGAAGAGAGGTTAATTGAATTTTACATCTTATTCTTAAAAGATCTAAAGATCAGAAAAATTGGAAAACAAAGAATAAGATGTTATTGGATGATTTCAAAACTCGATACCCTAGGGCAAGCCTTGAAAAATTTACATTTATGAATGACTCATTTGGCGGGTATATTAAATGGAAAGTTAATGGAACAACAATTATGTCCGGTGATGATCCTTCCGGAAAAACCTGGACTGAAAATCTTTCTAATAATTTGAAAACATTATTATGGGAAGATTTGGGGGTGGAAAATAAAGTTAGGGTAAGTTCATTTCCAAAAAGTTTAACATTTACAAAACAAACATATCCAATACCCGGAGTTAAATTCAATGAATTTACAAACGATGTATCAAAAATGATAAACTTTTTGGATATATATGTTTCTGAAAAAGATCATTTCACTGCGGCAATGACAAATGTATTTAAAAATCAGACTGTAGGACTTACTAGTGGAAAAGAAGCTAGAGCTTGGCTAAATAAACCAAATATCAATCACTGGCCACAACAGTTAAACATGGCGGTTTGGTGCGCAACATCTGGTTGCGGAGTTAGTTTAATTGAAATTTTAAGTTACCCAAAAGTTATTAGAAGTTTTTTTGTTTTTCACGTATATTTTACAATAAGAAGAATATTACATGAATTAAATGTACCATTACCCAGTGAACAAACTTTTTCTTCAAAAAATAATCCATACAACAAAAATGTTTATAATAGATTGTGCGCAGAATTTGGGTTAAGCAATAATCAAGATTTTAAAGGATGGAATAAGCCTTTAGCTGATTTTAGATTTAAGGGCGGAACAAACCATGGAGTTGGAGATGTATTCATAGATTATGGGAAAGGATACATACCACCTGGGGGTGGTAGTTCACAAGCAGTAGGGGGAGGAAATCAAAACGTAAGAATTATCCATCCTAATGATCCTGATTCAAATATTTGGCCTAGTGAAAGAAATAAATTTGCGGATTATGGCGGTAAAGATGAGAATTTAATATCTATGCTACGAAATGATCATTTTGTGGATTTTCAATATGCATGGTTTATACCAGAATCTGGTTATGGATTAACAAAAGCCGGATTGGGGAGAATAAATAGATCAGTTGAGGCTTTTGTTTATTGCATATTGGGGGCCCAAGTTAATACTAGAAATTCTATTGTGGGTAATGGCGGCGGAGCAATCGAAACGCAAAATGAATTCAAAGCATTATTTAAAAGTAGCGTGATAGAAAATGATATTTCTAAATCCATTCAAAATTACCAAAAATCAGTACAGGAAACCAAATTAAGGCTTGATTTGGCTGTTGCCCCAGGTGTTTGGTTGATGCCAAGTAATTTAATTATAAATACAGAAAGTGTGGTTGGGTACAATAATAATCTGAAAATAGCAACAGAAGATATGAAATTTGGGGAAAATAATTCAATAAATATTGAAACAAAAAATGTTGGAATACCTAATAGTTTAGGAACATCAAAGGTTTTATTAAATACCAATCCGCAACCAATGAAACCTAAATTAAGTAATAACGATAAATCAGACAATGAGGAAGAAGTTAGTAAAATAGAAACATCTTCTCATCAAAATAATCTTATTGTTTTAATTTTCGCCGGGGGATTATTATCTTGGTTTTTATTTCGTTAATGTTTTGATTATATAAATCTAAAGATGGACATGATTTAATCAAAACAAAATGTTAAGTATTACTATGTACGAGTCAGAAAGTAGGATTTATTTAGATCCACCACTGAAAAATCTTCGGGAGATACAACTCTTGGATTGTAATATACAAACCAAAAGACTAATAACTTTAAGGAACCAAGAAAAAATAACTGATGAAAAGGGCGGGCCTTTAGTAATATTTAATCCAGGAATATACTCCATAAATGATATAAAAATATTAATTGAGCTCGGCGAAAAGACTAAAGATATAACAATTATTATTGGAGATAATTTTGCTTACATAATCAACAATAAATCAATTAACATTAAATTTACTCAGGGTTTGCAAAATTCTTTAGGCGTGCCGGAGGTTTTATTTAAAATAAGTCAAATAGATATAACTATAAAAGAACCTTTGAGACTTTTATGCAGTATAGTTGATAATAGAATGTCATACGCGAACAAAGGCAAAAATAGTGATCTTACAAAAATACAACCATCTAATTTACTAGCAAACATTCCCGCAAAGGATTATCCGACAATTCCGGTTCAAAAATATGAGAGCCCCATAAACCACTTCGATTTAACTATCTTAGGCCCTGATTGGAAAAAACTTGATCTGAAGGGTTCTCCCATAACTTTTAGTTTAAGATTTAGATAAATTTCGGTGTAGTCTTTTTGTTATGTAACCAGTAATTAGGTTATATAACATAATTATTTCTAATTAATCCTCTCCCCATCTTTCTTTTTCATACAACATTCTTTGCATTTTTGTTTTTGTTTATGGTGTTCACATATTTGTGATCCTCCACATTCTGTACATTGTTGTTTTTGTTTATTATGTTCGCATATTTGAGATCCTCCGCATTCCTTACACCGATATTTATATTTATTATGCGCACAATTATGCCCATTACATTCGCTACAAAATTTTTTTATTTTCCCATGGTCACAAATAATTCTGCTAATGGGGAAAACTTTTTCAATTAAATCAGTAATTTCCTCATCTTTAAAATTTGAAATTTCATCAATTAGTTCTTGCTTACTCATTTTTGCTCTTCCTTTAATTTCAAGATCTTTCGCTATTATTTTTAGTTCATAAGTATATAAATCTCTTAATTTATCCATAACTAATCTTTATGTATATTACCTATCCTTTTAAATCAATACCCCATCTTTTTTTCAAATCTCTCAACTCTTCAAAATCAATACACCAATCTAAAACTCTAATGGGATTCCATGCTACTTCCATTAAATCATTATGCAAATCATTATAAAATTTCTTTTTATGTAATACCTTATGTGCATCTTTATATAATATGATTTTAATTGAATCAATAATAAAATCATTCATACTATTTGCATAATAATCATCATCATCATCATCATCATCATCTTCATCATTATAAATGTTTCTAAAATATTTTTGTTTTTGATACCTTTCATAACTAGCATTTGCATTATCTATTAATAACTCAGAAATTTCATCAAATAATATAAGACCCTTATCAAAATCTATTTCTTCATCTTCGCAATAGTAGATAAACTTTTCACCGTCGTTCTTACCAAAATATCTAATTTTAATATCAACCAGACTATCTTTATCTAAAAAACCATAATTTTTTGATATTACTTTTAACAAATCCTTATTCATTGAATCAATGAAATCACCAATTTCTAATTCTTTTTCATTAAAGTACTTAAATTTAAGTATACCATTTTCAATAAATTCTTGAGTTGTTAGACCTTCCATTTCTTTCTAATCCTTTAGGAGTAGAACCTATCCTTTAAATCAATTTTTTGTGATCTGAAAAAACGTACTTATAAATTTAAGCTAAAAAATCTCTGCTTAATTTTCAGTCAAATTTTAAAAATAACCTGTAAGCTAAAAACACCTACCTTTTCTGATAAATCTAAAATTAACCCGTAAGCTAAAAAATCTCTGTTTAATTTTCCTATCAAATTTGAAAATAACCCATAAGCTAAAAAGGACAGAGATTTTCCTGTCAAATTTGAAAATAACCTAAAAACGAACTTATAAACCCGCTTACATAGTAGTAGTCTTTTTATTTCACATCGTTCAATATACCCCTCAATTTCGTTTAATGTTGTAAAAGTTCCTTCTCCATCAAGTGTTTTTGGGTAAAAAGATATTTCTCCATTTCCACGATGAATGTTGGATTTGAAGCCATATACAACCCTTGTTCTCATCTGTATCTCTGGTCTTATTCTATCCATAATCATTTGTGATATGTCATTATTAAGATCCGCATTTATTACAATGTTGTTTTGCTCCACCGTCTCGTCTGGTTCACTTCCAAAAGGAATAAATTTAAAATTTGTTGGCGGTCTTAGTTTAATTTTCGTATCTTTTTTCTCACCTGTTTCCGGCTTATTTTTGGGCTGATTATTAAACTTTTTTCTAGGTGCGGGTGTGGGGTTTTCCTTCTGTTTAGAAATATTTTTTATTGGTTTGATGATTTTTTTATTTGTGAGATTTTTAAAAGATTCATAAAACTTTATTCTATCTTCCACTTTATAAATTTTAATTATATTCCTTTGGTGTTTATTAGGTAAATTTTCATTAGTGGTAACTGTAACCGAATCATAAAACTTTTGTCTGTCTGCCACTTTATAGTTTTTGAATATTTTTTTGTTTGTGGGTTTTTTCGAGTGTTTGGTATCCTTAAGCGATTCAAAAAACTTTATTCTTTCTGTCACTTTTGAATTTTTGTTTATTGTTTTTGAGGGGTGTAGTTCATTTGGTTCAGGTTTTTTAGCGCGTGGGGTTGGAATGGGTCTTTCCTTCTGGTTAGGAATATTTTTTCTAGGTAGTGGAATGGGTCTTTCCTTCTGGTTAGGAATATTTTTTCTAGGTAGTGGAATGGGTCTTTCCTTCTGGTTAGGAATATTTTTTCTAGGTAGTGGTGGTGAAGGTGATTTTTTATTTGGTTTAGATTGTTTTATAGTTTCAGGTTTGGGAAAAGTTGGTGGTGGTGAACCTGGGGGTGTGCCTGGTTGTGTTTTAGGTGGTGGTGAGCCTGGGGGTGTTTGGGGTGGTACCGTATTATCATACATTTCAACGAGTTCAGGAATTTTTCGCAACTCTGGTAAAAGTAAATCTTTTCGCCGTAATTTTGACTTGCCTTTAATATTATAATCTTTAGCAAGTTGTTCAAGTTGTTTATAAGTAAGTCTATCCATTTGTAATTTATAAATTAATTCTTCTTTTTAAATCATAATTTCATTTTATTTTTTGTAACACCTGATTAACACTCTGATAATTTTCTGATGTTATTTTGGGTGGTATTTTTTAAAATTTTCAGTAATTAATAAAAAAAATAGGCTCTTTTCAAAAATTTCAACAAATGACAACAATAACAACAACACTGTGGGTATAACTCCTCCTACATACTACTTTGGGCCAGAATCTCCTCAGCACTCTCCTAAGGCATGTGCGTTGAAACACATTCAGTTTGTTGAGATCAGTTGCCGTCACCCTCCACATTTCGCCTCCATACAACAGCACAGACATGACGTTCGACTTCAGGACGCACAACTTGGTCTTTAGGCTGAATCTGCTTGACCCCCAGATGTTCTGAAGTCTGGTGAATGCAGTTCTCGCTAGTGCTAGTCGCCTCTTGATGTCTGCTTCAAACCATATATTTGAAGGCTTTGGACAAAGGAAAAGGGAAGACAGCAAAAAGTAAATACTCTAGGACTCAATTAATTAATAACTTATTAGCGATATATATTGTAACATTCTCGCACTAATTTACACTTAGGCGCTTTATTTCATGTAAATTAGGTTTACCCGCGTCCCACCGGGACAGAGTCTAGTGCGCATAAATTTAGATTTTTAAAACCGTTAGCAGTGTGACTACAACGTTCGTTATGTTATTAATTTTGAAGCTATCTTGCTGGCGATTCGATTCATTGTTCATCCGGGAAAAATTCTGTAAGTTCATGTTCATTAGTTTTCTCTTAGTTTTATTCCGCTAGATTTGTTGTTAATATTTATTTTGTTGCCTTTCTTTTCCTTTCAGTCAAACTCATAGTTGTAAGCTGAAAAATAAATGTTGTACGATGTTTGGAGTTCCCGCTGATTATTTCGCTATCATAATGCGACGTTAACATATATATTTGTTGTTTGTAATTTTTAGTTGTTTGGCAATTGTAGTTGATGTACTATTTATTGTATGACTCCAATTAAAACATGCTGGTGTGTCTGTCTGTCTGCAAAAAATGGTTTTAAAGGGGGGGGGGGGGCATCCCAAAAAACCATAGGGTAAAGGGGGGGTCACCTGAAATAATTTTGCAATACTTTAATATATAAATAAAAAACGCGCCCGAGTGCATTGTTGAGTTATATAAGCACGCGGGAATTTTTAAGAACACGAGAGAAGTGCATAGAGAAGCACGAGGCGCAGCCGAGTGCTTCTCGCACTTCTCTCGTGTTCTTAAAAATTCCCAAGTGCTTATATAACTCAACAATGCACGAAGGGCAAGTTTCTTTATTTCTTTTATAAAATGTAAACCACCACATTAACATAAAGACATATTAAACAAGAAAAGGATTGCGAATTTTAATTAATCAAAATAGGTATTCTCCTTACATGTACATGCTTTCTTTTTATTGGCTTAAATGCTGAATGAAAAGTAAAACCGTTCCCTTTGTGGCAAGAAACAAACGTTTTCTTATTTCGTTACGTAGCTTGCGTGCATATGTTGAGTTATGATGCACGCGCGTGACGTAAGCAGAGTGCTTTATGGAGCTATAATGAACTCGAACTGACCAATCACAGCGCGCGCAATTACTCGAACATTTTATAAAATGGCATAGTGTTTTAACAGGAGCCCATCAATGAAATCGCTGCTTCAAGGGGGGGAGGGGGACGTGAAAAAAATTGGCAAGCTGGGAGGGGTCACACAATTTTTAAATGGTTCTTCCCAAATCACACCAGCCATTCCCCCCCCCCCCCATTACCTTGTAAAAAATGAATGGTCCCTTATCAATTTCAGATTGAATAGTAAAACAGAGAATTAGCACTGAATGCAATTTTTAGTGCCACAGATTACTCCCTGAAATTCCCACTGACTACACTTAAAGATAAGAATTTCTCTGACATGCTCAACTAAATAGAATGATAATGATAATGATAATAAATTTATATAGCACACTTTTTCATATGAATATGTTCAAAGGCGCTTTACACTTCTATTGGGTGAGATCGGATGACAGCATGTAAAGGCGCCTCTGGCTGCCGCTATCAGTCCATATATGATCTCACACACCCACCAAACCCATGCATGAATTGTCAGATGAAACCAGACATAGAGATAGACCACCACACCGGGAACTACATCCCCTATTCTTTTCGAACAGTGAGTGGGTTCTTAAACGTCCCACAGATTATTAGCAACAAGTGTTGTGAGACGGGTTCCTGCGGTTTATCGTCCTTACCCGAGAAGACTAGAAAGTCTAACCATTTACAGATGTCATTACAAAGGCAGCACTTTCTCCTCAGTTATTTTTAAGACCCTAAGTCTTGGTCCGGCCGGGGTTTGAACCCGCAACCTCCCGCACAGTAGTCCGGTGCTCTACCAATCTAATTAATTTAATTAGAACCAATTAAAGGAAACAAAAAGAGCAAATGAGGAGCTTTTATAGTAGCAAAGCAAAGACTAAGTTGGTGAGAGCGCCAGAAAAGCATCCGCTCAGGACAGCATTACTGTGGGCTGATAGCCCTTTTTGGTAGATGGTTGAATAGTTAGGTCCATTACTTGAAAAGCAATAAAATTATTAAACTCAAGTATTTTCAAGCACACTTGACAGTTACAAAAAAACTAGGAGAAAAATTGAATATGTCTCAATGTCAAATATTACAGTTGTCAAATTATCAACAAGCAAAGATACACTAATTTATCTAAGTTCCATTTACACACCAATTCTGACCTACACTACATCTAATAACAGTAACATTGAATTAATAATAATAGCAATAGTAATAATAAAGAAAATAATAATGATGATAACAACAACAAAAATAACAACAACAACAACAATAATAATGATAATAATAATAATAATAATACCGGTAATAATAATAATAATAATAATAATAATAATAATAATAATAAAGGACTTCTGTGGTGCCATATCCATAAGCTGCTGCTCACTACAATACATCTTATCCTGAAAGCATCAACAGAGAAAGCACAAGCATTGAATTACATAATAAATAATAACCTTGCAATAATGGAGGTTTGTCCTAGCCATAATTATACCAGCTCATCACAATAAATCTGATCACAATAGCATCAACAGAAAAATCACAAGCAATGAATTTAAAATATTGGTAATAATAATATTAATAATAATAATTATTATTATAATAATTATGATAGTATTACATAAAGGATTTCTCAACTTCCATATCCATAAGCTCATTACAATAACTTTAATCACAACAGCATCAACAGAAAAAGCAGAAGCATTGAAAAAAAATAATAATAAAAGTGAAGGATTTCTCAACTTCCATATCCATATGCTCATTACAATAACTTTAATCACAACAACATTAACAGAAAAAGCAGAAGCATTGAAAAAAATAATAATAAAAATGAAGGATTTCTAAACTGCCATATCCATAAGCTCATGCCACTTTACAAACAAATTATAATAGCTCAAACAAAAAAATTAGAGTAATATATAGTTTGCGTTGTAGAAAAAAAAGCCTGAAAGTGAAATCAAAGTACCTCGATAGATGAAAATCTGTCATTAAAGCTACTGTGGGCGTTTTCCATTTACCGAAAAATTTCGGAAATTTCATTGGGAAATTTCCATCGGTGAGGAACGTGTTCCATTTGACACAAGTTCCATTCATTCCCATGGGACTGTAGAAGAATCTGTCATTTCTCTTTACCGAAGATGTGGTCGTGAAGAATCACCGGCGTGAAAGGTCTGGAACTGGTGAAACCTCATGAAACTCGTAAATGGAACACGCATTTTCCATCGGAAGGTTTCCAACGGGAAAACGGGACTACCTTTTCAGACGCTCCGTTTATTCCGGAAATTTTCCAGTGGAACGTACCAAAAAAGTGCGTTCCATTTACATCCCAACCGGAATTTCCGGAATCTCTTGCTAAATGGAAAACGCCCTCTATTTCCTCCACGGATGAGAGTAGCACCCACCACTCCCGCTGCCCATCCACTAGTCTCCAGTCTCTAGCATAGTCTTCCGTGCATTCAAGCAATTTGTAATCAAGGTCGACAAATTTTAATGTTAACTTAAATGGGATTCTGAAAAATGGTTAAAAGAAAAATATTGATTTAAAAGAAAACTTTTGATTTTTACAAATATTGATTCTCCAGAGAGAGTACAAGCTCACTTAAGGTTAGATGGTTTCTTGATACATCTTTGTGGAAAAGAATCTGGATTAACATCGGGCAAATTAGAAGTTATTCTTGTTTTTACAACAACAAAACACTGCTCTCGTTTCTAGTCTGGTATGCTAACGAAGTGTTATCGACAATAATAGGGAGCAGTAAGCAAGAACGATGAAGACATCGAGAACGGCACGTTCGACTTGATTTTTTTCTCCTGTACCATAACTTTTCTTACCGCTAGCTAATTTTTCAAACTTAGCCGTTCACAGTCCGTTGTAAATTTTTCTTGGCAATTATGTCGTTGTGCACTCGCGTCTTCTAAAAAACCTGAAAAATGGTAATTTCACGTTGTTTTGCAGAAGACGGCAAAGAAATCATTGTTTCGTTCATCAACGCTTGGTGTCGTTGTAGTCGACATCGTCGTCCAGTTTTGCTTAAGGTCCTTACTGTAGATGCACGGTGCCAGCGAGCCATTTTTGCTTTGCAGTATTTACCGCTCTGTAAAGGAACTCTTATGACATTCGGAATGAGAAACTCTTCCCCTGAACTGACTGGAGAATGAGATAACATGACAAATTTGCAGAGTCTGAAGCCAGCGGAAATATGCGTAAAGAAGAGTAATATAGAGTATAAAGGAAGTTAGTTGCCCCCGCAGGGTTCCGGCCCAGAGGCCGGAACCCGAGGAGGCACCCTAATGTTCCCCGCGTAAATAAGAAGTATCGTAGTGTTAGTATGCGAAAATTTTCTCGATTTGACGAAAATAGGCGCGCACGGTGGTCCCGGTTAATTTTCAGCATGTGCGCCTGGCTCAGCAACCGCGCAAACTGGGTTTGGCAAGTTTGGCAACGAGTCGTCACGATTTCTTTCCAAGCTTTCTTATTTCATTCCAAGCTATAATGTAAACCCATCCTAAACACGATATGTATGAGGATTTCCATTAATCCAAGAAACAAAGTGTGATAACTGACAAAACACAAACACAACAAGGAATTTGCACTCGCAAACTCTCAAACGAAAACTACATTTCAAAGGTTCATAACAAATACATGGACAGCTACAGGCAGTCTTCATTCAGTTTTTACAAAGTCGGGGGCAGATTTAGTGACAACTATGACTAGTTTATAAAATTTCCTATACACGATCACCTTCCTTCCATTCGCTATGACGAAGGGCTAACGCTCGCACCAAATCATTTGTTTTTGTTTCAATTCAATGGGAATGACCCGAGAGAAATTGCTTGCCTGCCATAAAGATTTTCAACTGCAAGTGACTATGGAAAACAGCTCCGCTCACGCCATGAGAAAATGCGCG
This sequence comes from Ricordea florida, assembly GCA_949710005.1. Lineage (NCBI taxonomy): Eukaryota > Metazoa > Cnidaria > Anthozoa > Corallimorpharia > Ricordeidae > Ricordea > Ricordea florida. The sequence continues at coordinate 6,142,234 of OX453287.1, read as the reverse complement.
CGCCTGCACTTCACTTGGAGGCTCGAGCATAATGGCGTCAGCCTTGCTGATGTCACAAAGACTTCATGTTACATACATGCAGAACGTCAAACGGATCAAAAGTATTACGCCATTTAGCAGTACAGATCAGCTTTTAGCGCTCTGAGACAGTTTTATTTGTGCAGAAATGAAAGCGTTTGCGGATAGAAATCACGTGCTGTCGGGCCGAGTGCTTCTTCGTAAAGACAAAGATATGAATCATACCCTACACCATCAATTCGCTCAACTTGAAAAACAACTTCAAAAGTTTTGTGAAGATATAAATGACTCGAAAGAGTTCTGCGAAAAAACATTTGAGGAGGTGAAAAAATCTCAAAGTAGAATGGACGAAAGGAGAAAACTTCTCCAAGACGAAGCTGCTGTACGAAGGAAACTAATCTTGGAGCTCACAGAAACAAAAGAAAAGGTCAAAAACTTTCAAAACAACGATGCGCAGGCTGCACAAAACGATTCCGAGACAAAGAGCGTCTTTTCAACAAAAGCGCGCGTTTTGCGCTCTATCAAAGCCGGTTATATTCTGATTATAGACGCTGTAGCGACTTACGCACTGTACACAATAGCACGACCGTTCTTGCTTTAGAATGTTACTTTTATACTTTATTATAGTCAAACGAGGCTAATACCGTAATTTATCGAGAAAGAAGATTGCTGTGCAGAACTTAAGTGGACAGACGGATATAATCGTGCGTGATTAATGCTGTGTGTGTTGTGTTTTAGTTATAGTACAAATACACTTTAAACCTTTGTAAATGATTTTACCAAACTTGATGTAATTTGCTTATTGGAGAAAATAAAAGCATTAAAAGCAATGGTTTCCGGTCTTCAACTTTCTTTTTTCGCACATACTTAAATACTAATAATAATTAAATACTTAAATAATCACAAAGATGGAAACAAGTGATATTTTAAAGGTCGAAGAGGCAATGCAATATAATTCATTTTGCGCACAAATTTTCCCTTCCCACCCTTCCCTTATGAAGCTTATTTTGCAGGGCTGATCTTCCAGCTTCTTGCTTTTTACCTCATGGTATCTATGTCATACCATGAGGTATAGTAATGGTTGGATTTGTCACTCCATTCCCGTTAGACAATTAATTTATGCATTAAATCCGCATTAAATGTGAATTAACCAGGTTCTCCCCTATCTCCCCACAAAGTCGTGCAGTCGTTTTATGTTCACATATGTGGGGGGAGGGGAGAGACAAAACGACAGCACATGTTTACAAAATGGCATCTGTGTTGAGGCCGACGCAAAGATTGTCAAGGCGGGTTTTCATTCCTTTCGCTCCATCTTTGATCAAAATACACTTTTGAAGATCTTGCGAACGAACAGGAAATGTGTTCAAGAATGCTCGAGGGCAAAGAAATGGGGTTTAAAGTCTTAAAGGTGACGATGTCTCCAATTTGGACGACGAGTAATCGATCAGTCCTAGCTAGAGAGCACAAAACGAACTATTCGGAATGAACGCTTTATGGTCTGAGGAAAGGACGGCACTTCATGGAATAACTACCACAGACCATGAGGTAGCTCGAAGGAGCCTGTTTTAGATTTTATAGCACACATTCATTTGAAACCAGCCCACATCCAGTCTTTCTTATTGTTGCAGCGTAAATGAAATGTTTGCTGGCCATTTGGAAGGGGCAATTACTTGGTTTTAAAATGATTTATGGACTTCTGTACAAGTTCATGAGTGTAAACGTAAGTTTGTATGGGGAATTTAGCGATACTGAGCTATTTCGTAGTCGAAAATGACAACAACACAGTACTTCGTGTTGACATTAAAACGTCGAAGCCGGGGGGGGAATCCCATATGGAATGGACGGGGATGCTCGTCGTCTCGCTTAGGGGTGTAAATTTCGGATTTTGGTCTCGCTTAGGTGTTCTGGGCAAAATGTCATAATTTTTAGCCGTCAAGGTTTCGTTAAGGCTTTCACGCGAAGAAATAACAAAACAGAAAGAATTTTGATTCTTTGTATTTACTCAATTCATATAAACAAAGTTTTCCATACCACGCCCAGATTGGGGTTAAATTCAAAATTTCCGACGAGTATCCTCGTCCACTCCACATAGGAGTCCCCCCCACCCCGGGCGTCGACGTTGCAGAGCGATTCACCTCGCTTCAAATACACAAGGGACGCAAAGGACATATAACATGAAGATTTTCATTGGCACTATTCACTCCTAAACAGTCATAACAATTGCGCAAATTTAAACACTAATGATATTGGGTTACCTGCGCACTAAGCCAGTCGGATCAGGATGCACATCTTGTCGTTGTGATTGGTTGTTAGGCGTTGAGTGAACGTTTTCGCTTGCTGCAGAGCCGCAATTGATCCGGCGGACAGTCAAAAAAGCAGACAACAGACTTTAATACACACTCACTCACTCACTCACTCATCCTCATCGAGGAAGGGAGGACTCTTGAGGCCGGCCAGAAGATCACGCCACCCCTCCCGGTCTGAGGCCGATGCAGCATGCAGCAACAGCTCCCCATGTGTACCATCCGAGCTTGTTAGACCTTAACACAGATCGGACACAAAAGTAGACGACTGCATACCGCAGACCGGGTACTAAATGAAGAAAGCAAACCGCAGACCACACACTGCAGATTGGATAAAAAAAAAATGCAAACTTCACACCGCAGACCGGATGCCAAATGCAGACGGCAGACTGGGTTTAAAATCTAGACAGCGGTCTGCTAGTCTCCTCCGCAGCCGTTATTAGGATCATCACGCAACGCTTCTCCTCCACTAAAAGTGTTGCGTGACGATCCTAATAACGGATGCGGAAGAGACTAGCAGACTGCAGACTTGAATGCAAAACAGCCGTATTTTTGCGTTGGTTGAATGCGAGATCTCATCAAGCGAAAGATCTCGAAGGAGGGTGAAAACGTAGAGATAGAGATGCAGGGGGACGTGCAGACGTTTTCGCTTGGGTAGGATGAAGGGTTTTATGGGCTCCTGGTTTTGTTCATTCTTTTGAATCCAAATGGAGAGTTATAGAAAGTTGTCAATTGTTTGTTGACACCTCAACGACATTTTTTAACCCCCCGGTCAGAACCAATTCGTTATATGGAAAACTGACAGTCGGTTTTTCGCTCTCGCAAAACGAAAATAAAAACCGACTAATCTTGCAGTCTAACTGCAAACCAGGCACAAAATTTTAAACTTCAGAGTGGAGACTGGATACAAAATGCAGAGTGCAGACTGCGGACTGGGTACAAAATGTAGACAGCAGACTGACAACAATCGCAATGGTAAATGTAGAGGACCGTTACGCATAAGTTGTTTTTGCTAGGTCACATGTTCCTTACTACTAACGGATGTCACAAAGCCCAAAAGACTTCTGTTTCTAAGGTCGTCTCTTCATTTCAGAGGTGTCGTCAGCTGAAGGTTCCTGAGTGAGGCCGTGTTAACAATGCTACAACAACCTACCTGTTTAGATGATTTTGAAAGATACGCAGCTCAACATTTGGACAAAAATGCTTTCGACTACTACTCCTGTGGTGCAGGGGAAGATGTCACGCTCCAAGAAAACCGACAGGCGTTTCGAAGGTAGAAACTTGGCACAAGCGTTATTAGCTTGTCTTTTCTAGGGCAAAATAGAAATTGTAGACTAGTACAAAAGTACTGTTCAATATTGTACAAATAGTACCTGATCGAGAACCTGAATCCTTTCAATATGGTAATTTCTCAACTTTAGATTTCGCTGAAATAATGTTTAACATCATGGAATGATTTCCGCACTGGTCGCTACTTCATTATGCATGCTGTAGTTGAATTGTCTTGGGAAGTGCGCGTGCAAACATTTCTTGTACGGCTACAGCATGCGTAATGAAGTAGGGACCTGTGCGGAAATCATTCCAACATCATTTCAAGCGATATTCGCCGAGATCCAATACTTCTCAAAATGGAAATTCGCGCAGAGTTTCGTTCAGTGATATTTTTGGGCTAAATTTTCGTGCAATCTAATACTTGATATACTGAACCGCTTCTGTCGTCGTTCGTTTTAGGCCCAGTTCAGACGCCGATCCACTCATGTGCCGAACCTAATTGAATTAGGTTCGACTTCGGAGCGACATTGGCGCGACAGCTGATTCATACGGCCTACCGTGTGTCGAACCTAATATGTATTATATATACAGAGAAGGCATTATATAGAGGAAATTACACGGTGGCGCGAAGATATGAATTTTATTTTCGAGTGGCAAAACAATATTTTACGAACGAGCGCAGCGAGTGAGTAAAATATATTTTTTGCCACGAGGAATAAAATTCATATCTTCAAGCCGCCGTGTAATGTTCTTTTTATTATATAGACAAAAAGAAATTATTAACAAATTACGTCATCGATAAACTCACTTGTGAGATTATGAAAAATAAACCACTCGGGTCCCGGATGTAGTTTTTATGAATTTTACGAGTGATATATTTTCCAGTAAAACACTCGTGTCTATATAATAAACATTCATACAAGTCATAATTAATGCATTTGTTTCGGCTCATGAGAAGAGCGCCCTATGAATCAGTTGCCGCTTCTGTGTCGAATAATGCGGCAGATCTTGTCGAACTTAACAACGTTGCAGCACCGAATTACTGAAACTGCCGTACCGAACTGATTCAGACGCCGCTCTTTCGCCGTACTTAATACCTCAGTTAGGTTCGGCACGTGAGTGGAGCGGGGTCTGAACCGGGCCTTACATTCGCATCTGTCACAATTGAATGTTCGAGGAGAAACGATGTAAATGCAAAATGTAAATGCAAACTCAAGAATTACGGTAAGTGCCTAAAGGACTTGCTGCAGATCTGCACGATTAGAAATGCAGTGGTTTCTTCACATATAAATAGACCTTATTCGCTTGTATATTCTGTTTTCCCAATACAGATCATGTGATGATACTCAGGAGATTTTGTCCTCTTTCTTGTTCATTAAAAAGAGTGCAGGCAGACATATTCATGGTTGCATGCACTCTTTTTAATGAACAAGACAAAGGATCAAATCTCCTGAGTATCATCACATGTTCGGTATTGGAAAAAAAATGTACAAGCGAATAAGGTCTATTAGGCAAAACGCTTTTACATTTACGTCATAGCGTGACTACATAAGTGACTACGATGTGTGACAAATGAATAATTTTTTCTATCCACTTCGGCGGATGGACCCTTTTACGCACCTATCAATGTTAAGCCGGCGGGGGGGGGGGGGGGGGGGGGAGTCAGTGCATGGGGTGGAGATTTGACATTTTTGAAAAATTTGCCGTCAAATTCCCTGCCCACGGGCAAATCATTCCAGTCAAATGCAACCAAATTTCCCCACTTCGGGTTGCGCATCGCTGTCAAATGTCCCAAGGCTGGCAAAGAAAGTTTCAAATATTCCCTCCCCCGGGAGAAAAAGGTCAGTCAAATGCCCTACCCTAGGGCCAACAAAGACAATCAAATCCCCACCCCATGCCCTGCATGACTCCCCCCCACGCCGGCTTAACATTGATAGGTGCATTACTTTTAAGGGGTGGGGGGGGGGTGGGGGGTTGGGCAATTATCAAAAAATTCTTACACGGCAAAAGTATAGAAAAAAAAAATCATGCACAGTGGGCCAAGGGAAAAGAGGCAGACATTTGTGTGTTAAATTGCTGAAAAAAATTATTCCATAGCACGAAGGGGGAAAAAATTCTTAACAAGACCAAATATCCCAACTCTCCCCCCCCCCTAAAAAAAATGGTCCACCCTTTTGCATTCCAAAGGAGAATAACGAACATCAGCTAATCAGATTTATTCATTCTCGTCGCGCTAGTGCCTATATTTTAAGCCTAATTGACTGCCGGGTAATGTCCCTATCCAGCGCAATTGAATGTTAGATCTTCGTCTTTCAAGTCGTTTTGGCAAAAATTGATGCGAAACCCCCTTACTGGATAGCTAACACAGCTTCGATTTTGAAACACAAACATTCCCACTGAATCCTCAAGGCAGAATTTTGCACTACACAAATTCTAACTGCAGTTTGCAGTCGTGTCATAAATATTACAACTACATCAACCACGATGAACAATAATATATTCCATGACACTTTCACAATAGACACAATGTTCTAAAATAGCCCAACTTATTTATTTATTTATTTAATTTTTATTTAATTAAAAAACACCCAATTCAGCGTAGGCTGGTTTAAATGGGGGCCTGCAAACAATTTACAAGACATACATTTCAATACATTACATCACATTACATAACCTCATTACAATTACATTTCATGCAGAAAAAAGGCGAAATAGTGCAGAACTATTTACAAAGATACTGTTTCAATTTTGTTTTAAAATTAGGTAGAGAAGTTATACTTCTCAGATAGGCCGGAAGTGTGTTCCATACTTTGGCACCGTTATATAAAAAAGAGCTCTGAAATTTAGATGTTTTAGCCAGAGGTAAACGGATTTGGTCTTTATGTCTAGTATTGTAAGTATGGAAGTCACGAGAAAAGGAGAATTGGTTAAGAAGATAAACAGGTGCTAGGCCATGCAGGCACTTAAAAACAAGTAAAGAAATTTGATAATTGCGGCGCGCCTCTAGCGAAGGCCATCTTAGCGTATTATGAACTTCAGACTGCTGAACAGTTCTGGACTCAATTATGCTAACAGCACGCCGCTGCAGCCTGTCGAGATAGCTGCGGTTTTTCTGTCCGCAGCCACCCCAGGCAGCAGAGCAGTAGTCAAACAATGGAAGTACCATAGACTCATACAAAGTTATGCAAGCCTCTCGAGGAACGACCCTACGGGCTTTCCGCAGTATGCCCAACCTGGATGATATTTTGGAGGATATATAATCAATATGGTCGTTCCAAGAGAGGGTTGGGTCAAGCATGACTCCAAGATACTTAAACTGATAGACTCTGCCGAGAATGTTATTGCGCGCATGGACAGTAAAGCTATTTCCCCTCCTAAGGCGTTGGTGCGTGCCAACTAACATGATCTTTGTCTTACTATAGTTAAGAAACAGAAAATTACTTTCTAACCAACTAACAATGCTGCCAAGGTCTTTGGTCAAATGATGTTCAATATCAGAGATAGAATTGCTTCTGTAAAATAGCAGTGTGTCATCAGCATAGAGCTGTATTTCACAGTTATTAACTACAGATGGAAGATCGTTAATATAAGCTATGAAAAGCAGTGGGCCAAGGAGAGAACCTTGGGGAACGCCAAATGCAATCGGTTGAGGGTCCGAGACAACACCATTAACACATACACACTGTGTCCTATTACTTAAATAGGCTCTAAACCAATTTACAGCTGCATCAGAAAAACCCAGATCTTTCAGTTTAGTCAGCATCAGGGCGTGGTCAGTAGTATCAAATGCCTTGGAAAGGACTAAGAAGACCATTCCAGACATCTGACCTCTGTCCACACCCTGCAGCAGTCTGTTGGATACATCAGTTAGGCAGGTGGATGTTGAGTGTAAGGGCCGGAAGCCAGATTGGTAGTTGCTGAATAAGTGATTTTCCTGAAGATAGCTGTAGACCATAGAGTGGACAGCACGTTCGAGGATTTTTGAAAATACAGGGAGAGTCGAGATAGGCCGATAGTTAGCCGCATCTGAGACAGGTCCAAACTTGTAGACAGGTGTAACCACAGCATGTTTCCAATCTGACGGTATGGAACCTTCCGCCAGAGAACGATTGATAAGAGTGGTCAGCGGCTTTGATAATGCAGGAGCACCATCCTTCAATAAGCGAGCAGGAATTTCCTTGAGTCCAGTGGATTTCGATGACTTGATCTTCAAAAGTTCACTATGAACAAAGTCTTCGGTTACACCAGATAACCGAAAAACACTGAGAGCTTTCTGCGATTGTGTTGGTGTGACCACAGAGGGTAGCAAATTTTCTCTGATCTTTGCTATTGCTGTTCTAAAATAATCAGAGAAGCCTTGGGCAATTTCGCGAGGTTCAAAAGACAGACCCGCAGATGTTTCTAAGGAACTGATGTTTCGGCTTTTTTTTAGAGCAGGAGATTATTGATTTGAGTGTTTTCCACAGCTTTCCAGAATCCTTTTTAGTGGCATTTATTACTTCAGAATAGTAGCTCCGCTTTGATTCGCGAATAAGACGAGTTGTTTTGTTACGCGATTCTTTATACTTTGTCCAATCGAGAGCGCTCTTTGTTATTTGGGCTCTTTTGTGTTGAAAGTCTCTCGTGCGCATCATTGCTCTGATGCCGCTACTTAGCCACGGAAGAGTGGATGCGCGGACGCGTCTGGTGGCAAGAGGCGTGTGCAGATCAATTACATTCCTGAAGTTCATAATAAACACCTCCCAAGCGTCATCAACAGTTAGCGAGGTGTCGACGCCAACCCAAGAGACTCTATGCAAATCTGCGAGAAAGTTGTCGGATGAATAATCTTTAAAGTTTCTATAATTTATAGTCTTTGAAGGTCCTCGTTTTTGTTTTGATCGCCGTATGAGATATGTAAGTGAGTGATCACTTATGGAACATTGTGCGACCCCGGACCCGATGACTTTGTCTACATTTGAAACATAAATATGGTCCAGCAGCGTTTGAGAGGTTGCAGTAATACGCGTAGGATCTTTAATAAGTCGCGTGAACTGATAAGATGTAAATAGTTGGCGTAAGTCTCTAGCATCAGACGAGAGTTTTTTAGGAAGTAAATCCTGATTAAAATTCCCTATAAATACTTGTTCAGTGCCCTCAGTCGCTGCTCGCTCTAGCATTTCTTCAAGAACAGGCTTGTAGGTGCGATAAGATTCTTTATCTGGACAATAAGTGGAACAAACAAGCATTTTGCTCCGATTTGGGAATGTAATTTCGAGCCAAGTAGCTTCGATGTCCAGTTCTGCACTGAGGTCGAATCTTTGCCTAGTCCACAATTTAGCATTACAATAAATAGCAGTCCCGCCGCCTCTGTGCTCAGCAGCCCTATCAGAACGAACCAGATTATAACCATCAATCAAAAAGTCGTCGTCCGGGTCACTTGAATTTAGCCAGGTCTCAGTGAGGCAAATTACGTCAAAAGGGTTGTCCTGCAGAAGTATTCGGAATTCATCAAAATGTTGAGATAAACTGCGAACATTGAGGTGGGCGATTTTCATGCCAGGGCTGTTGAGAATAGGTTGATTCCAGCCAGGATTAGGAGAGACATCACCTGAAAGCAGTACGAGTGCAGCCAGAGAGCAACATTCCACAAGTTGACAAACTTTCGCCATTTTGATTCGCATAGGAGTCTCAGTTTGTTTTTGCATTATGCGAACATTAGTTGGAATTTCGGTCTGAGTCAGAGATTTGCCAACTGCAAGCGAACATGATAAGCTTCCAGTTCCTAGGGACAATTCTACAGACATTGACCCTCGTAAGAGAATGTAGAAGAGATAGTAAAGGTACATTCTCTGGAGAGCGCCACGTGTCGCCGCCATGACACCGCTAGTCAATCAATCAATCAATAAACTTTATTAATGTGTCAAGGCCACATAGCCTGGGAAAATCCCATACTAATTTGGGGACACAATTAACAAATATAATAATATGTAAAAAGAGAGTTTAAGATACTTAAACCTATATAAAATATATTTATGATAATCAGATATTGAAAATATGTAAAAGAGAGTTAAAAATACTTAAAACTGTATAAAATAATTATGAGGAGCACAGGGAACAACCCTTGCAGCCATCATCTATGAGCAGACTAATATCATATTTACGTATCTGTTTCCTAAAAATATTTAACGTTTTGGCTGATCTTACGTCTGGGGATAATTTTCCCCACAATTTAGGCCCAAGATATCGTAAAGAATGTTTACCATATGTAACGGTATTAAAACTTGGGGTGGAAAAATCTGACTGTCTTAAAAAGTAAGAAGAGTTATGATTATTAAAAATATTACAAATATAAGTAGGACATAACCTGTGCTTCACTCTGTACATTAGGATGCAAATATCCTGCAAGCGCCTGTTCATGAGTGTTGGTAACTCAGCTCTTTTGAGTAATTGTGAATAGCTTGAAAGCTTGTCTCTATAAACCGCCCTCAATCCTCTTTCTTGCAGCCTTTCTAGCTTTCGCGCGTCACTAGATCTACAAAAGTGCCAAACTAAATGACAGTATGTAAGGTACGGTAAGACTGCTGATTTAAATAGAACTAGCTTAGCCTTTGTTGGAATTAAGTTTCTGAGTCTCATAATAACGCCGATCCTTTGACTTGCCTTCTTACAAATTGAGCTTATATGATCAGTGAAACTGAGTTTGGAGTCAATTGTGACACCCAGGAGATTGAGACTTTCTACTGTTTTGATTTCCTCATTGTTCACACAAACTGCATGTGCCTCGCTGTTATCCTTACTGTAGCCAATGTTCATAGTTTGATATTTTTTGAGGTTTCCAGCAAGAAGGTTGTGATCATACCATTTGGTAGCAGTGCGCGCACTGTCCCTTAGTTTGGATGTTACACTGGATTGGTTACAACCAGTATGGTAGATTTGATGGTCGTCTGCGTACATTGATAAGTTTGTCGTTACACAGTATGACAGGTCGTTCTGGAAGATGTTCCATAGCAACGGGCCTAGGGCAGAGCCCTGGGGGCAGCCACGGCTGACGGTCCTGCGTGAGCTAACATGATTTCCTAATTTTACACGGTACTTCCGGTTAGACAGATAGCTGTTTAGAAGTTGTACTGCGCTGTCCTGGAAACCATATGCTTTGAGCTTGCTCAGAAGCAATGGCGGATGTAGCGAGTCAAAAGCCTTTGACATGTCGGTCGATAGAATGCTCACAGCCAATTTATTGTCTCTCGCCTTTCTCCATCCCTCCACTAAGTTAATCAGAGTTGTTTCGCAGCTGTGTACTTTACGGTAAGCGGACGAGTATTCATACATGTGACTGTCAAAGCCAGCAGTGAGTTGCGTGCCAACTAGCTGCTCAAATACTTTATCCACACATGGTAGAACAGTTATGGGCCGGTAATTTTCTTTAAAACACTTATCATCCTTTTTGTAAACAGGAGTCCAATCCCCACGCTTCCAGTCACTTGGCCATACACTGTTATGTATGCATGAATTAAAGAGATCAGTAAGTGGTTGAGATAATTCTTTGGCGCCGATTTTCATGACTTTTGGCGGGATACCGTCACAACCAGTAGCCTTGTTAGTGTTGAGCGACTCTAAAGCAGCTAGGACTTGTCGTTGCGTAACAGGTTTCACAGCAGGGGTCAGTGACCAGTTCTCACTTTCTTGTTTAATTCTCTGGATACTAGGATGGTCTTTAAAATCGTCCATTGATTTGAGCTGTGCACTGTTTCCACCAATCCCATCCGCTATTGTGGCAAAGTAGTCTACCAGAACTTCGGCCACTTGTTTTTGATCTTTAACAACGGTTCCATGAACACTTAGCTGAATCTCAGCAGTTTTTGAGCAGTCCTTTGCACTTAGAAAAGGCTTGAAAGTTTTGAAAAAGTCTTTTGGCTTAGTCTTGAGGTCTTCCGCCTTTTTTCTCCAATAGTCCTTTATCGCAATCCTTCTCTGCTTTGTCGCTTCATTTCTTGCCTCTCGCCTACGCTCCCAATTTTCTTGTGTTTTGTTTTTCAAGTATTTTGACGTTGCCTTTCGCTTCGCTCTAATTGCGCTCTTCCATTTGGAAGTCATGTAAGGAACGTCTTTGTCCCGCACTCTCATGCTTTTGACAGGTGCTAGTTCATCCAATATGTCATTCATTAGTAAATTCCGTCGCTAGTTCTCTGATTGATGAGAACTAGCGGTGTAGCGGTGATGAGAACTTATAAGAATGGAGCAACACACAAGTTCCCATTCACGTTTCGATAAGGGTACCTATATATAGACAGTAATGGTTGCTATGCCACTTTGCTATGCGCCTAGTGAAAGAAGAGAAACGTTGTGATTCCGTCTGACTTTCCTACTCTGTCTTTTTGGAACGGTATTTCTTTTAATTACCCACAGACTGAGGCTGCGACCGCGGATGCTAAGAAAAGTGTCCAATCAAGACACTTCTGTCACAGTGCTGGGACACAAACTGAGAATGCCCATCTGTGTGTCGCCCACAGCTTTCCAATGTATGGCACACCCTGACGGAGAAATCGCTACAGCCAGAGGTAAGTTCAGTAATGGACTTAAGTACAATAAAGATCGGTCGATACGGGGTTTTACTATAGCAAGAATCCCTGTGATAGGTACAGTAGCTTAATTGTTACCAGTTTAATAATTTACAGTTTATAGCACACAGTGAGTTTTTCAAAAAGCTCATTCGTGATATTAATTCCAATTTGACCTCGAAACCATATGATTACCATTACCAATATTCGTAGTAAACTTGCTTTTCTCTGTTATTTCAGCCGTTTCATCGCTGGGTACAGCCATGGGGCTAAGTGTGTACTCTAATTACAGTCTGCGGGAAGTTGCAAGTGAAGCCACTAACACTGTGAAATTTTCTCAGCTGCAGTTTTACAAAGATCCCGAACTCATGAAAGAACTGTTAATGCAAGCCGAAAGCCTGGGCTACAAAGCAATTCTTCTTTCGGTTGATATTCCAGTGCACGGCAGACACCCGAAGCGAAAACACTTTTATCTCCCAAGACATTTAAAGTATGCCAATTTCTTGTCTCTGAAAGAAAGGAGAGGACTAAACACGAATAAAGAACTCATTGGCTACATTGCATCTTTGAGTGACACAGATGTGGAGTGGGAGACAGTTGATTGGCTCCGTTCTCTGACGTCACTTCCTTTCATCTTCAAAGGAATTTTGACGGGTGAAGATGCTCGTCTGGCTGTACAGCACGGCGCACAAGGCATTCTGGTCTCAAACCACGGTGGGCGGCAGTTGGATGGCGTCCCTGCATCTGTACGTATTAGAAATGAGTATCTCTTTTTCTTTTTAATGATTCATAGTACGAAAGTAGGAATTAAAGTGTTTTGCTTTTTTAGATTGACGTTTTGCCAGAGATCGTGGAGGCTGTGAGAGGCACTGGTGTAGAGGTGTACCTAGACGGTGGCGTAAGAACGGGCACTGATGTGCTGAAAGCCTTGGCGTTAGGTGCTCGGGCTGTGTTCATCGGAAGACCCGTCCTTTGGGGCCTCGCCTATAAGGTACTTTTTGACGTAAGGGCTGTTTTAAGACCAAGTATTGTTGGGGTAGTTTCTACAGAAACTGGTACTGCGTCAGTTGGGAATTGAAAAACAAGAAATTGGGTCACTCGCTCTGACGACGGGCTATTCCTCGAAACTGCATTGCTCCTCTTTTCTTACCTTTCGGTGGCATAACGTACTTTATCAACTTGTTTGATTATCCCAACCCGAGCTTGTGACTTTCGTTTGTTGTGTTCTATTGAATCACCAGGGAGAGGAAGGTGTTACTGAGGTTCTCAGGATGTTGCATGATGAGCTGAAACTGGCCATGACATTGGCAGGTCTGTAACCCATGGTTATCGAGTGTCTCTCTTAGTACGTGCGCTCTGATTGTTTGATGCAGCGAGCCGTACTTTACTGAACATGCCTCGTCAAGAAAACTTTAAAGAGTTTTGAAACGGGTATCACGCCATCAGTGGGTTCGACGAATGTCATTAACGACTGAAGCCC
>OX453287.1:6113621-6126121 GCA_949710005.1 Ricordea florida | reverse complement strand
GAAATCGATCATCGGAAATCAATCGATATAATCGATAATAATCCATAACAATCAATCGATTAATATCGATTAATCGATGAAAATCGATACTCACAATCTCTAGTCCTGTCAATTGTATCGATTTTATCGATTATTATCAGTTTTAATAAATGAACCATTCATGAATTTTTACAACATTGTGTAAACCCCTGGTGTAAGCGGATACGCTGCGCATCCGTCCGCGTGGAATCAAGCGAGTCTTGCCGAAGTCTTCCAGTCTTGTGAGTCATCGAAATGAACGTACTACTACTAGAGGCTGCTGTGAAGGGCTACCACGAGTGCCCTTTTACAGTAAGAACGGGTGAAGTATTTTCCCTCGAGAAAAAAATCGGCAGTCGAGGAGAGGCATTTCGAGTTGTAAATTCGCGGGGACAACTGGGGCATATCCAAAAGGAGCTTGTCACAATTCTATGGCCTCTGGAGACAACAATTGAATTGTAAGCGATCATTGCCGTTTTATAAGTTTCTTTTGTTTTGTGACAATTAAGTATTACGTTTTAACAGGAGCCATTACAACATACTCACAATTAGGAGCAACTTAAACTCTTCTGATCCTTCTTCTCTTTATCTTTTCCGGCGTTTTTCGTGGTGCTGCAATTTCTGATCCAGCTGGTCGTTACAGGCGTGGAGGTGGTCTTAACGTTCCATTTCAGATACCGCGGCTGAAGTCGCGCTCAAGGGAGTTGGCGAAAATTCAAGAGAAGCTTTCGTCGCTGGAAATTATCAAGCAGTACGTGATATCCAGGGAAACCAGTAAACCGAAACTTGAAATATTCCCTGTTGGGTGATTGGTGGCGAGATGTATCCTGTTGCTTGTGATCGTTGCTTGTGATCGGTGCAAAATGTAGACAGCAGCCCGGGGGGGGGGGGGGGGGGACTCCCATATGGAGTGGACGGAGATGCTCGTCGGAAAGTTTGAATTAAACCCCTAAAAGAGACAAATCTGGGCGTGGCCGAAGCTCATGCAGACCCCTAAAAGAGACCAGTTTATAAAGCAGACAAATACAAATTACGGTGACTTTTTGTTATTTCTTCGCGTGCAACCCTTAACGAGACCTTGACGGCTAAAAATAATGACATTTTGTCCAGAACACCCTAAGCGAGACCAAAATCCGAAATTTACACCCCTAAGCGAGACGACGAGCATCCCTCGGGGACAGCAGACTAAGGACAATCGCAATGGTCATTTTGTGGATCCGGAGTAATGGCCGTTAAAAAACGGCAGAGCGCCTTTGAGTAAGACCACGGTATTTGGAGCGGCTTGGAAAATAAATGTAGAGGACGGTTACGCATAACTTGTTTTTGCTAGGTCACATGTCCCTTCCCACGAACGCACGTCATAAAGCCCAAAGGTTTGGAGTTCTGTTTCGGAAAGGTCAAAGTCACTCCATTTCCGTGTCATCAGCTGAAGGTTCCTGTGTGAGGTCGTGTTAACTATGCTTCAAGAACCTACCTGTTTGGATGATTTTGAAAGATACGCAGCTCAACATTTGGACAAAAATGCTTTCGACTACTACTCCTGTGGTGCAGGGGAAGATGTCACGCTCCAAGAAAACCGACGGGCGTTTCGAAGGTAGAAACTCGGCACAAGCCTTAACAGCTTGTCTTTTCTAGGGTAAAATACAAATTGTAGACTAGTACAAAAGTACTGTTCAAAATTATACAAATAGTACCTGATCGAGAACCTTTGCGCCCGTCTGAAACTGAATCCTCTTAATATGGTAATTTCTCAACTTTAGATTTCGCTGAAATAATGTTTAACATCATTTCAAGCGATATTCGCCGACATCCAATATTTCTCAAAATGGAAATTCGCGCAGAGTTTCGTTCAGTGATATTTTTGGGCTAAAGTTGGAATGATTTCCGCACAGGTCCCTACTTCATTACGTATGCTGTAGGCGTACAAGAAATGTTTGCACGCGCACTTCCCAAGACAATTCAACTACAGCATGCATAATGAAGTAGGGACCTGTGAGGAAATCTTACCATAGAATGTTCGAGGAGAAACGATGTACAGTGTAAATGCAAAATGTAAATGCAAACTCAGGAATTACGGTAAGTGCCTAAAGGACTTGTTGCAGATCTGCACGATTAGAAAGCAGTGGTGTCTTCACATATAATTAGACCTTATTCGCTTGTACATTCTGTTTTCCCAATAGACCCTTTATTGACTGGGGGGCAAACAAAACCTGGTTGTTACGCAACGCGCCATAGATTCCCTTTCAAAATAAGACGCGGTTCGCTACTCTCATTCGCTTTTTTTGTGAACAAACGCCTATTTCTATAGCCGAAATTTTGTGGCAACAAAAGGAAGACATTATTAAAGGTGAGTGATCGATTGCTTTGCCGAAATACGTCTTCTTTGGGTTGCACGCGTATGTTGTGATAGGTTGTTCGAATGTGAATCGCTCAGAAAACTACTTTTGCAAGACGCAAATTTGAAGTTTTAGTCATTGCTGGCGAGCCTTAGCGAGACAGCACACTATTTGAGAGGGTCAGCGTTTGCGTTTCCGTTGTGTGACGTCACAATGATTTCTTCCGGAAGTTCCACCGCACTTCACTTCTTGCAGGCGGTTGACAAGTTCGGAAGAGTTGAAAGGGAGGGGTTTTTCCGTATTTCGATTGCCTACATGTTTCTAAATGCCCGGGGAAGTATTGATTAAGGTCACGATCAGTTAAGTGATGAATCGCGAGGACGACAGGAAGTTTTCATGAGTTTGTCTTACTATGCGACCAGTTGTGGCGAATTCAGCAAGGGAGGTGTGAAGAAATCGATTGCGTCTTGCTTCACTGGACAATTACCAGATAAAGAGACTTGCCCTCTGAGTAAATTACCGCCTCCAGCTTTCCTGTCTTCGGAGATATCCGTGAAAGGTCAACTGGAAAACGTCTGTCGTGGAAGTGAGTTCAGAGCGCGTCAAGGGGAAGCACGAGATTACTAGCTCGCTCGTTGAGGCTAAATCTTTGATCGTTGAGTCACAAGGTCTGTCGCCCAAGGAGGCACAACAGTCGACCTTCGAGTGGAAATATTATTGGCCTATTCTCGCAAAATATTCGACCGTTGAGTCAAAATGCTCGTCTCGACATGCGATAGGTAAGTCTATTTGTTTGTACAAGACATAACGATAAGTGGAAAGTTCTACGTCGCAGTTTTTCACAACGAACTGCAAAAATTCTTTCAAGCAAATCACAAGGAACTCCATTCAGCCCTAACCGAAGTTTAAATCGCCGAAATTCTTCCGGATGCAGACAAGATTAACGTGACATACAATTTGGCAGATGGAAAACTCGTCCATGTCAACAGCCAAGAAGTATGACATTAATTCATACCATCATCTGAGTATTTTAACAATAAAATGTTAAACTGTTTTATTCCCTAGATGAACTGGACTTATTTGTCGTTATTGCTTTCATAAATTCAATTTTACTTGTAATATCTGAGAAGCTACAGTTCAACAACAATTCATGCCATTGTTTTGTTCCCAGCATGAAATGGACTTCTTTGTTATTGTTAGTACCTTCACTTTTACCTTAAATATCTGAGAATTGTTTATACCATAGTTAGTAGTAGTCTCCTCTACTAACTATGTTTATACCAAGATCTTACAGTTACAGTTACGCTTTAATGTCATCATGAATGTATTAATTAAATTGTTCATTCTTTTCTAATACTGATGTTGCAGTTTCAAATGTGTCCTAACTGTATTTCACACCCTTCACACTTCATACACTTCTCTTGAACTCAGAACTCCCCTTTGAAAATAACACGACAATTGTAGAAATATTCCAAAAACACGCTTTGAAAACATACCAAAGCGTTCGAGCCTAAATAAACAGTTGCGACCATATCTCCTTCCAAATACCACCATCTTTTTACTACGGGAGTATCCAGAGAATCTTGAACTAACCTAATTTTCTGCTTACCCCTCCTCTATTCCAAACCACTTCCTCTCACAAGCACTCACTTTGACATTGAAATTTCTAGTAAATACCCGGATGCGGTAGATTGCAGGCCTGAAATCACGATCAACGCAGCTAAAAACTCTTCCTGGTTTTGCTTCAATTTTAGGGTTTTAATTTCCCTCGAGGTCGCATGGCTACTCGTGTCTCAAAAGAGCCCTCGATCGAAAATCTTCTGAACCTGTCGAGACCACGCTTCTATCATCTCGTTTTTGGGTTTGTGGAATGATAATCTCCCCACATGTGAGTGAATAACCCATTTCCCTGGATACGTTCGGTCGTTGTCGCAACCTCCAACGCAACACTTGTCTCCAAGTCCCATTTCCCCGACTAAATTTTATGCACGGAAAGTATGATACTTTTTCACTTTTGATCTAGAGAAACAGGAGACACACCATACTTCCAATGTTTTTCTTTGTTTTTCTTTTTTTGCCCACGTAAATCCCAGAAAGGACTGTTTCTTGTGTGCTTCTCTCAACAATGGAGACCGCGAATCACATTCAAACAATCTGGTTGTTTACCATTTACCACAAATTCCCGGAAATTTCGGTTCGGAAAGAACGGTACGTGTCGTTTACCATTTGCCCCCAAATTTCCGGATTGTCGCGCCGCGCTAGACTGGATTCATATTTGTTGTTGTTGTTGAAGCGATTGTGCTCGGAGAGGCCTGAAACTAGTACGAAACTCGAGGAAGTTGTAAATGGTAAATGAATTTCCATTCGGAACTCCTCTGGCGTCCCAACCGGGAAAACGGGACTACCTTTTCAGAATTTCCGTTTGTCCCGGGAATTTTCCAGTGGGACGAACCGAAAAAACGTTTACCATTTACATCCCAACCGGAATTTCCGGGAATTTGTGGTAAATGGTAAACAACCTCTATCACAACATACGCGTGCAACCCAAAGAAGAAGACGTATTTCGGCCAAGCAATCCGGCGATCACTCACCTTTAATAATGGTTTCCTTTTGTTGCCAAAAAATTTCGGCTATAGAGATAGGCGTTTGTTCACAAAAAAAGCGAATAAATATTTGAGGGTAGCGAACCGCGTCTTATTTTGAAGGGAAATCTATGGCGCGTTGCGTAACAACCAGGGTTTGTTTGCCCCCCGGTCAATATGGCGACCATTAACCGTGGAAGGGTCTATGCAGATCATGTGATGATACTCAGGGGATTTGGTCTTCTGTCGTGTTCATTGAAGAGTGCAGGCAGACATTCATGCTTGCATGCACTCTTTTTAATGAACAAGACAAAGGATCAAATCTCCCGATTCTCATCACATGTTCGGTATTGGCAAAAAAATGTACAAGCGAATAAGGTCTATTAGGCAAAACGCTTTTACATGTACTTCCTAGAATGACTACATAAGTGACTACGATGTGTGACAAATAAATAATTTTTTCAATCACTCCGGCGCATGGACCCTTTTACTTTTAAGAGGTAGGGGGGTTTGGGCAATTACCAAAACATTCTTACACGGCAAAAGTAAAGAAAAAAATCATGCACAGTGGGCCAAGGGAAAAAAGGCAGACATTTGTATCTTAAATTGCTGGGGAAAAAATTCTTAACAAGACAAAATTGCCCAACTCTCTCCCCCCCCCCCCTAAAAAAAATGGTCCACCCTTTTGCATTCCGAGGGACAATAACTAACTTCAGCTAATTAGATTTATTAATTTTTCGTCGCGCAAGTGCCTATATTATAAGCCTAACTGACCGGGTAATTGCATGTTAGATCTTCTTTCAATTCGTTTTGGCAAAAAAAAAACCCTTACTGGATAGCTAACATAGCAAAATCCCGCTTCGATTTTGAAACACAAACATTCCCACTGAATCCTCAAGGCAGAATTTTGACCTAGACAAATTCTAACTGCAGTTTCCAGTCGTGTAATAAATATTACAACTTTATTTTTTCTGAAGCATCTCAGCGGGTCGGAATTCCAAATCCTCGAATCTGATTGGCTAATCGCGCGCTCGTAACCGGTCCAGGTTTTTACGATACGGACCACGGTCCGGATTTTTATCCGCGCTATTCGCGGAAAATTGAAAAAAAAAAAAGCAAACAAACAGAAAAAATAAATAAGACCTCGGGCACAGTTTTTCCCATACGGACCTCCCGCCCGGTAAATAACATATATACATCAACCACGATGAACAATGATATATTGCATGACACTTTCACAATAGACACAATGTTCTAAAATAGCCCAACTTATAAGAATGGAGCAACACACAAGTTCCCATTCACGCTTCGATAAAGGTACCTATATATAGACAGTAATGGTTGCTACGCAACCTTGCTATGCGCCTAGTGAAAGAAGAGAAACGTTGTGATTCCGTCTGACTTTCCTACTCTGTCTTTTTGGAACAGTATTTTCTTTCAATTACCCACAGACTGAGGCTGCGACCGCGGATGCTAAGAAAAGTGTCCAATCAGGACACTTCTGTCACAGTGCTGGGACACAAACTGAGAATGCCCATCTGTGTGTCGCCCACAGCTTTCCAATGTATGGCACACCCTGACGGAGAAATCGCTACAGCCAGAGGTAAGTTCAGTAATGGACTTAAGTACAATAAAGATCGGTCGATACGGGGTTTTACTATAGCAAGAAGCCCTGTGATAGGTACAGTAGCTTAATTGTTACCAGTTTAATAATTTACAGTTTATAGCACACAGTGAGTTTTTCAAAAAGCTCATTCGTGCAATTAATTCCAATTTGAACTCGAAACCAAATGATTACCATTACTAATATTCAAGTAGTAAACTTGCTTTTCTCTGTTATTTCAGCCGTTTCAAGGCTGGGTACAGCGATGGGGCTAAGTGTGTACTCTACTTACAGTCTGCGGGAAGTTGCAAGTGAAGCCATTAACACTGTGAAATTTTCTCAGCTGAAGTTTTTCAAAGATCGCGAGCTGATGAAAGAACTGTTAATGCAAGCTGAAAGCCTGGGTTACAAAGCAATTCTTCTTTCGGTTGATATTCCAATGAATGGTAGACACCCGAAGCGAAAACACTTTTGTCTCCCAAGACATTTAAAGTATGCCAATTTCTTGTCTCTGAAAGAAAGGAGAGGACTAAACACGAATGAAGAACTCGATGACTACATTGCATCTTTGAGTGACACAGATGTGGAGTGGGAGACAGTTGATTGGCTCCGTTCTCTGACGTCACTTCCTTTCATCTTCAAAGGAATTTTGACGGGTAAAGATGCTCGTCTGGCTGTACAGCACGGCGCACAAGGTATTCTGGTCTCAAACCACGGTGGGCGGCAGTTGGATGGCGTCCCTGCATCTGTGCGTATTAGAAATGATTATCTCTTTTTCTTCTTAATGATTTATATTACGAAAGTAGGGATTGAAGTGCTTTGCTTTTTTAGATTGACGTTTTGCCAGAGATCGTGGAGGCTGTGAGAGGCACTGGTGTAGAGGTGTACCTAGACGGTGGCGTAAGAACGGGCACTGATGTGCTGAAAGCCTTGGCGTTAGGTGCTCGGGCTGTGTTCATCAGAAGACCCGTCCTTTGGGGCCTCGCCTATAAGGTACTTTTTGACGCAAATTGTTTGTCAGGCTGTTTTAAGACCAAGAATTGTTGGGGTAGTTTCTACAAAAACTGGTACTGCGTCAGTTGGGAATTGGAAAACAAGAAATTGGGTCACTCGCTTCGACGAAGGGCTAACCCTCGAAACGTCAGTACCCTACGTTTCTTACCTTTCGGTGGCATAACGTACTTTATCAACTTGTTTGATTATCCCAACCCGAGCTTGTGACTTTCGTTTGTTGTGTTCTATTGAATCACCAGAGAGAGGAAGGTGTTACTGAGGTTCTCAGGATGTTGCATGATGAGCTGAAACTGGCCATGACATTGGCAGGTCTGTAACCCATGGTTATCGAGTGTGTCTCTTAGTACGTGCGCTCTGATTGTTTGATGCAGCGAGCCGTACTTTACTGAACATGCCTCGTCAAGAAAACTTTAAAAGTATTCTCAAACGGGTATCACGCCATCAGTGGATTCGACGAATGTCATTAACGACTGAAGCCCACAATTTTGGAAGCAATAAAATTATCTTATTACTATGTCGTGTTGAAAGAATTCCACACGAGTTCCCTATCAGTGGCTCTTGAGCCTCTTTTGAATAAATCTGAAAGGAAAGATTTGGTTTGTATTTACTCTCTAACTGTATGTAGCCCAAATTTGATCAGTAATGAGTAAGTATATCACTCCTCCTCTACCCCTGTCAGTTTACTCGTTCCACGATCCTGGCCTTTCATCATATATTACGTTTGCCCTAATCACGTCGTTTACTTAATCATAGAATCAATCTTTCATTAATGACATCGTCATCAGCATCATCATTGTCATTACAATTCTTCTTTTGTTCAAGGTTGCGCATCGCTTAAAGACATCACACCGTCTTTGATAATGGGTCGTCAGACAAGCCAACTGTGAGCTGGGATGATTCACCAGATGGACGCAAACATAAGCCGAGTCGTTCACAAAACTGGTAGAAATTGCAAAATAAATGAGAAAAAAAAATCGAGTTTGTATTCTAATGGTTTGTCTGATTTGCTAATCTAGTTAACAGTATATTAAGTTCAATGTATATTGTAGTTGTCTAGCTAGCAGTGTAACAACCATTGCCAGATTAGGGTACTGATGGCAATTATGACAGTTAAAGATTAAAAGATTAAAGATTAATGATTGCTTTGCTTTCATTAAAGCTCTTGTACTTACCTCCTCCAAGGAGGTTATGTTTTCACGCCTGTCTGTTTGTTTGTTTGTCTGTCTGTTAATCGTTTTACGCAAAAACTAATCAACGGATTTGCACCAAATTTGGTGGAAAGGTCGCAAATATACCCAGGATCAATCGATTAAAATTTGGGATTTATCCGGATTAAACTCCGGATTTCAGATCCAGATGATTGTAATATCAGGTGTGCATATGATTCTGCCTGCTTTTTCGAAAGTTTTCGAAAGACTTGTACATCACCGAATAAGCCCACATTTTGAAGGAATTTATCATAAATATGTGTTTGCTTATAGGAAACATCATGGTTATGACACAGCACTTCTAAGCTTAACCGAACAATGGAAGAAAGAAATTGATGATAACAAAACGATCAGACTGGTCTCTATGGATTTGTCGAAGGCTTTTGACAACCTTACCTCACGAACGTATTGTTTTGAAACTGAAAGAATATGGAGCTGACGAAGCATAAACTGCCCTGATAAGGGATTACTTATCAAATCGATTCCAAAGAGTGAGACGGGGGGACACAATTTCGAATTGGCAATCAATATGAAAGGGTGTCCCTCAAGGATCTATTCTCGGCCCTTATTATTCAACATCTTTATGAATGACCTTTCATATGTTATTAAGGAGAGTACGCTGTCTACTTATGCTGACGATACACAAATCTTTTACGCAGATAATGACCTTCCTAGAGTTGAAGAAACCATTAACACTGATCTTGCTAGTGCTGATAAATGGTTCGCGCAAAATGGAAGCAAAAGGAACAGTTCAAAATACCAGGCGATGGTGTTGGGAAAAAACAAAGGAGCCGAGCTGGCGTTCAAATGTGACGAGTCACAAGTTCCCATTTCCAAAACAATGGAACTTCTTGGCGTAACAATTGATGACAAATTGAATTTCGAAAACCACATCGCTAAAATATGTAGAAAAGTCAGCCAACAAATTGCTGTACTTAAAAGGATGCAGAAACTGTTGCCTTTTGAGACTAGGAGGGACCTTTACAAGGCTTTCATACTGCCGCACTTTAATTACTGTTCCGAAACGTGGCACTTTTGTAGTAAGAAGTCAGCTGACAAGTTAGAGATGGTAAACAAACGAGCGCTCCGTTTTGTTTTCAGGGAAAAGTCCACGCCTTATGAGGAACTATTAAAGCGTATTGGTCTCCCAAGTCTCCGCGAACAACGGTTAGCGAAAATATTGTCCACAGTTTTTAAGATATTAGCCAGCGATGCTGGACCTGCAAGCTTACGTGATTTCATTACAGTAAGGCGCTCCACTTATAACCTCAGGGGCAACACCATTGTAGACCTTCCAAAAGTAAAATCAACAACTTATGGCTTAAGATCGTGGAGATATGCTGCATCGAAAGTGTGGAACTCTCTACCAGACGAAACAAGAGAGATAAAAACATATACCGTCTTTAAGAATAATTTAAGAACATTAAACCTTACGGGACTTTGACCGAGCAGTGTGATAATTAAATACAATTTTTACTATTTTACTGATTGTTAATAATATTTTTTAAATTTTTATATTTTATTCTTAGTTAGCTTAAATTAATTTATACACTTCCAAGAAGTTTTTATTTTTCTAGTTTGTATTTTTATTTCGTGGCGCACCTGCAAACTAGCTTTTTAGCTAAGCGTGCTGACCACGTTAATAAAGATTGATTGATTGATTGATTGATATAAGGCGGGGCGGAGGTATGCGCTCTACCGAGTGCCCTTCTAGTTGAAATTTGTTTCGTCATGTTTATTTAAGAATCTTACATTCTCTATTCGAGTGAAATAAAATAAAACCAGGAAGAACTTATTTCCTGCTAAGAAATCATGCTCGACCTACAATCAGTGATTGTCCTCCTAGTTATTTTTTGCTCGTGGATCTCGGTGATTCACGAGGTATTGGGATGATGGGTCAGAAATGTCACGAATAACGGGCAACAAAAGAAACATCAGAGTCGGTAGCAACCTTGGATTTCCCATGTAATTAAATGTTATTTCTGACGAATGAGCTCGCGAATGAGGCTGAAATAACTATTTTGTCGGCGCGAGATACAAGTAGGCCTGGGCTCCGGGTTGTGGGGTCATGGGTAATGACATAGGGCTATATAAGGAAGGGTATAGCACGTGGTTGTCATCTCAGAGGTCTCAGAACCAACCGCGTTGTTGGTCTGCAGTTTGCGTTTATTATTTTTTTTTGTAAAGCCAAGTAGAATTGGCTTGGAGCTTGAGCCATGGTTCCTACCCAGATTTCCTGTGCATTTTTTCCCTACTGGGGTTTTTTGCAACGGGTTTTTTCTGGCCTCCGTCTAAGGGACGGACCATTAGAAAAGTGATGGGGGGGGGGGGTGGGGAAAAAAACAAAAAAAAAATTTATGCAAGGGAAAATGCCAAGAAAAAAAATTCATACAATTCGTGCAAGCTGAAAATTCCCCACCCCCTTCCCCCCATCACTTTTCTAATGGTCCGTCCCTTAGACGGAGGCCAGAAAAAACCCGTTGCAAAAAACCCCAGTAGGGAAAAAATGCCAAGTGCCAAGATTCTTGCCTTATCGGGGTTGTGGTTCCCCAGCCTAACTGGCTCTAAGCCTGCGATTAAGAGTTGCTCCCTAGCCTAACTGGCAGCCAAACTGGCAGCCTAACTGGCACTAAGACTGAGAGCTTACTGGAAAAGGTAGGTCAAGGCGTGGGTTTGCTTTGTAAATTCCGCCTAACTGGCGCCCGTTCACCTTGTCTAGTTGATGTCGTAGCGACTAATGTAATGCCAGTCTTTTACTAAGTTTAATATGGATAAGGAAACTTGACTATAGATGTGTTCTGTAACAAGAGTTTTGAATGTGTTTGAATGTGTTTTACCTGTAAGTAAAGATTGTAAAATAGTGTAGGTAAATGTGTGGGGTTCAGGTTGGTTCTCGCCAGGCCCTCCCAAAATAAACTTATTTGGTTCAAAGCGTGCGTTGTTGTTTGTTGTGGAGTGGAGACAAAATTGATCGTCTTGAAGGTTTGTTCTGTCGGTAACCAATCACAGTCATCATACTGATCACGTGATGGAGCGAGAGTTCATACGGCACCTTTTTTCTCCCTTTTTTGCCATTAAATTGTGAGAAATAAATAAATAAATAAATGAAGATTTCAAGAAATCACGAACTCACCATTGGGTACCTTTGATTTTTAGAAGTGTTCAGTTTTTTGCTCTCTTTTCCGCTCATAGGTTGTTCAAACTAAGTTGCAAAATGGTATTGAACTTTGTTGCTTGATCATGTGTCCTGCGAATTGGGTTTTAGAACATTTCCTGGTGTCGGTTGGGAAGCTTGGCACTTGGACTCTGTGACCTTCTCCCGCAATATGGTCCTACATGGTCAGCAGCCACTGCATATCATTAGGTAGGTACGTGGTGTAAGCATTGTGTATGGCTATGGAGAGCAATGTATGCCATATATTCACTAACGGGGAACCACTATATGATGCTTACACCACGTACCTACCTATCATTAGTGCGTAAAGAGCTTTCATGAACCCGGTCGACATAATATTTTCAAGAGCACCCAATGAACAGATTGAGCCAAAAGCCTCTTACATATATATACACACTTAAGGGACGGACCATTAGAAAAGTGATGGGGGGGTGGGAAAAAAAAATTCATGTAAGGGAAAATGCCAAGAAAAAATTCATGCAAAGAATGATAATGATAATGAATTTATATAGCGCACTTTTTCATATGAATATGTTCAAAGGCGCTTTACACTTCTATTGGATG
>OX453287.1:5948621-6111121 GCA_949710005.1 Ricordea florida | reverse complement strand
TGCCGTACTTGAGTGTCTTGGCTTACTTCAGTAATTTGGCGTTCTTGAGGTACTTTGCTTACTTCAGTAACTTGGCGTACTTCAGGTACTTTCCCTACTTCAGTAGCTTGCCGTACTTGAGTGTCTTGGCCTACTTCAGTAACTTGCCGTACTTGAGTGTCTTGGCTTACTTCAGTAATTTGGCGTTCTTGAGGTACTTTGCTTACTTCAGTAACTTGGCGTACTTAAGTGTCTTGGCCTACTTCAGTAACTTGGCGTACTTGAGGTACCTTGTCTACTTCAGTAACTTGGTGTACTTAAGGTACTTTGCTTACTTCAGTAACTTGGCGTACTTGAGGCACTTTGCCTACTTCAGTAACTTGCCGTGCTTGAGGTACTTTGCTTCCTTCAGTAACTTGGTGTACTTAAGGTGCTTTGCCTACTTCAGTAACTTGGTGTACTTAAGGTACTTTGCTTACTTCAGTAACTTGGCGTGCTTGAGGTACTTTGCTTACTTCAGTAACTTGCCGTGCTTGAGTGTCTTGGCTTACTTCAGTAACTTGGCGTACTTGAGGTACTTTGCCTACTTCAGTAACTTGGTGTACTTAAGGTACTTTGCTTACTTCAGTAACTTGCCGTGCTTGAGTGTCTTTGCCTACTTCAGTAACTTGGCGTACTTGAGTGTCTTGCCAAGTTAGTGAAGTAGGCCAAGACACTCAAGTACGCCAAGTAACTTGAGTAGGCCAAGACACTCAAGTACGGCAAGTTACTGAAGTAGGCAAAGTACCTCAAGCACGCCAAGTTACTGAAGTAGGCAAAGTACCTCAGGCACGCCAAGTTACTGAAGTAGGCCAAGTACCTCAAGCACGCCAAGTTACTGAAGTAGGCAAAGTACCTCAGGCACGCCAAGTTACTGAAGTAGGCAAAGTACCTGAAGAACGGCAAGTTGCTGAAGAAAGCAAAGTACCTCAAGCACGCCAAGTTACTGAAGTAGGCAAAGTACCTCAAGTACGCCAAGTTACTGAAGTAGGCCAAGACACTCAAGTACGCCAAGTTACTGAAGTAGGGAAAGTACCTGAAGTACGGCAAGTTACTGAAGTAGGCCAAGACGCTCAAGTACGCCAAGTTACTGAAGGAAGCAAAGTACCTCAAGCACGCCAAGTTACTGAAGTAGGCAAAGTACCTCAAGCACGCCAAGTTACTGAAGTAGGCAAAGTACCTCAAGCACGCCAAGTTACTGAAGTAGGCAAAGTACCTCAAGCACGCCAAGTTACTGAAGTAGGCAAAGTACCTCAAGCACACCAAGTTACTGAAGTAGGCAAAGTATCTCAAGTACGCCAAGTTACTGAAGTAAGCCAAGACACTCAAGTACGCAAGTACTAAAAATTGCAGTATATGAATCTATATATCGGTACACTATAGGAATCATATATGAAGTACCTACCGTCATTAATGCAACGACCGCTTACCTTGTAGGGCTACATTGCGGGTCACACCCTATGGGAATGATCAGGTTAATCGGAATCAACATGGCTGCCATAGAATTGTGTGTTGTCTTTATTTCGTTCTTTTGTTGTAGAAACGTTGCTTTTGGCAAGCACGATCATCCTGTGCCAACGTATTTTGGAAGATTACATCCTAACGGAACTATTGTGGACGCTAAAAATCCTGCAAATCGACTACAATTCAATTTCCGTCCAAAACCTGTGAGTCTCGATTCAAGTGCGTCATTGAAAGTTTCACCGTCTCTCGTTGATAACGGCGGCACAGTAAAAGTTTCATGGTCCGATGTCACCTCACCGAGTTCCAATGATGTTATAGTACTCTACTGCCCAGCAGATGCCAAACCAGATCGCTATTTAGACTATATCCTAGTAAACACTATCCCTACCTACTCCAAGGGTTATGGTGAGTTCGAGGTGGTACTTTGGAACGTGAGAAAGGAGTGCGAGTTTCGATACTACAGGAATGACAACTACACATCGTTAATAACGAAAAGCAACCTGGTAACTTTCCACGGTGGCGCAGAAGTTCCGCTTCAAGGTCATTTATCTCTGACTGGGAATCCATCTGAAATGAGAGTAATGTGGGTCTCCGGGACAGGTATACGGTTTCTCTATTTTTTTTTTTTTGCTTTACGCCGGTTTCGCTATTTGTCGAGTTCGGTACTTCACATAACCGAGTTATGTTGGGGATCGTAAATCATAGACGGGTTGAACGAATCGCGTGGAGGATTAAACTCCTCCGACTGCAAAATGTATTCCATTTATTGCATAATAATATACATGAAAAAATTACTCGATTCTGATTGGCTGAGAGCAGTGCAGTTCAAGTGTAACACCAGTGCAAAAAGTGTAACACTAGTGCAAATTACACATCGATATTCTGGATTATGATATTCTTTATTTTTAAACGATCCGCTTTGAGTTTGTAGCGTTATCAGCTGATCTTCATCAGCCAATCAGGAAATAAAGTGTCAAATCCGCGTCAAACGCTCAGTTCCTGTCCGCAATGAGATCTTCCGGCACTTCCTCCAGGCGAATTTTTTCATGTTTATATTATTAATAAGTAATCATACGGTTTTTTCGTTCAATTTGGAATTAATTTGCACTTGTGAGTTTTTCAAAAAGCTGAAATTGCACTTGCCGAAGCGGCTCGTGCAATTTCAGCTTTTTGAAAAACTCACTGGTGCAAATTAATTCCAAATTGAACTCGAAACCGTATGATTACCTTTACTAATATACATTTATAACAGCGCACGCTATGCTCTTATCTAATTCCTATTTAGCAATCGTGGTAAAAATCTCTGTGTACACGCGGCCGTGCGTATATAAGATGACTTGTACAAATAGTCTTCTTCCACAGGTATAACCTTTCATCAAAATAACAGTGTGGTGGTCACTCACGACAAAAATGCGAATTTCTTAGAGTCCTTCTTTAACAACTGCATTGTGCACGGCAATGTGATCATCATTGTCAACAATCAAAACCCCACTTCGGCCATTTGACATTTACCAAGCCAGTTGTTTACTAAAACTTTGACTTTGTTTGTTGACATTTGCATTGAGGATTTTGACCTTTTTCGCCCAGATTTTCTCTCATTAGAAGAAGCGAATATTTCTTTGACAAATTATTTCACAAACCAGCTGAGATGAAGCATTCTTGCTCAACTGATTTTGGCGTGTTTTTAAACAGTCAATAGGATCCTTTTTTTTCCTTCACCTTACACATTGCAGCTTTGTTGTCAGTCACAAATAAAACATGTTTTAGGGCCTAAAGTGTTGTCGCTATGTTATAAAAGAATTGATCCATGTGTTTAGCTGTACATGTATCGAGAAGCTAGAAGCTAGTTAGTTTAAAGTCAACAGTGATCAATTTATACCCTGAAAGTATTTTTTTGTATTTACAGAGGAGACGTCACTAGTACGTTATGGAAATGATTCATCTATGAAACTATTCGTGAAAGGAAATGCCAGTAAAACATACAGTGCTGGAGATATGTGTGCAAGTCCTGCTAATGGAGTGTCTTTTATTGATCCTGGGTTCATTCATGATGTCTTGCTAACAAACCTAAAGCCTGGAACAAAATACTACTATTCATATGGATCAGATAAGGTGGGTGTCAATTCGTGGGAAGCAGTGGGGCTAAGTGGCTAGGGCACTGGACTTCTAATCTGGTCATGGTCCCAGGTTCAATTCCTGTCCTGACCACTAGTAACCTGGATATGTAATATGGCTTCAGGTCATCAACCACGCTTGTGAGTAATGGTAATAGGACTGAGTGGAGTCCAGTTCGGTCTGTAATCATACGAGTGATTAACAAAATTGGACAACTGCGTAGGAGGAGTCCAATTTGTTTAATCATGAGTATGATTGCAGACCGAATTGGATGACACGAAGTCTTATTACCAATTAATCATAACTTAAACAAAATTTGTGATATGTAAACTTCTTTTTTTTTAAATCAAAACACATGAAATTCCAAGATTTTTTTTTTCTAGCAGTGAAAAAAAGCCATTTAAGTACACATGTGTTGGCACGTACTGTCCAATTACTCAGGCATGACCCGTACTGACCTATTTAATGGTCCTATTAGTATGTGTAATCGCATGGGCCCGAGGGCAATTAAGGATTAATTTCACACGTATTTTCAAAGTTTTCCCAAAATTGCCCGAGTCGCGAAGCAACGAGGGCAATTTTTTGGAAAACTTTGAAAATACAAGTGAAATTAATCCTTAATTGTCCGAGGGCACTTGCGATTACTTGTTTATCACATAAAGGGCAAAATTTTTTGGGAATTGCATTCTCGCAAGATGTCCGCGCGATGAAGCCCTTTCAATGCCGCCACAAATGTCAAAACAAGCGTAACTGACCAATAGATTCAATGAACATTTTATTCTCAAAATACAGTTAACAACGTTACACGGTTTCATTCAGTTATATTGCAATCAACAGTAAACAGCAAAAAGGCTCAAAAAATGTATTTATGTGAACATTACACCTTAATTGGAGTCAGATTCTGGGAGAAAAATTCTTTTGTAAACTCGCTTGCTCTGGCTGAGACTTGCTTGGGAAGAATGATTTCCAGCTATGTTGAGAGTGACACTGCAATTGTAGATTTGACTCGAAGCTGAGTTGGGCTGTGTTTGCACTGAGGACAGTGGCTGAAGTACTTGTCTTGTCGTGGCAGTATTTGTGAGATTGTCGATGATGTTGGACATCATTCTTTGCTTGTTTTCATCACCGGAGTCGTAGTCATTCAAACCTTGAAACGGTGACCAGTAATGTTTTTAATCTTGCATTTCGGAATGCCGGAGCTCTTCAATTTCTTGACAACCGTTTTTCTGGCGCTGTGGTTAGTAAGCTTCTTGTCTGGGCAAGTAACTTTCAGAGGTGAGTTTTCAGCTCTGCGAAAAATTGGGCGAGCGCTTCGTTCAGCTGTGACACTTCCTACCTCTCAATTTCCTCCTTTTTCCCCCTTGTTACAGCCCATTGTTTGAAAACGCCGGTTCAATAGACAGTACTTAGTTTAGTGTTTTTGTTCTCGCTACCGTGCTTTAGTCCCTCAATTAACGTTCCGTTGGCTTCCACGAAACGGGAAGCCATTGTTGCAAAAAAAATTCATCAGCAATAACGCTTCGTTGCCAAGCAACTTATAACAAATCAGCAGCAAGTAATCATGCCCTCTTGATTACCTAAAGTGCCCTCGTGATTAAGAAAAAATGCCCTCTGTCTAAGCCAATCAGCGTTCAGTAATTTTGCCCTGCATGTGATAAATAATGGTAATTGAACTGAGTGGAGTGCAATTTGGTCTGAAATCATACGCGTGATTTCAAATATCGAACGAGCGCATAGCGCGAGTTCGATATGAAATCACAAGTATGATTTCAGACCAAAATTGCATGACACGAAGTTCAATTACCACTTTATTACACTCGTTTTGAAATCACAGTTTTTTGTCAATACTACTTATTTATTTTTCCACTTCTGGAAGCCCGGTTTTTGAAGAAAAGTAACTTTTTAAAAATGATGCGATTTAGAGCAAAAAATGGTGCAATTTATGAATAAATCACACTGCTATGAGCCAATCAAATTGCAGGAATCACCGGTGATTTCAAAATGGGTGTAATAAAGGCTGAAATCAGGGCAGTTGATAGCAAATCAGATTTGAGAATTTCGTTATAGTTATGATTTATAACAAAATAGTCCCCTTCCCACCAGTTGGGATTCTTGGTGAAGTTTATGAACAGAACCATGTTGTTGTCAAGCCGACATGTTGAGCCGATGTTTAAAAAAGTTTCAAACACGAGTCTGGCTCATTCTTAAACATCTCTTTAATAAATGTACTTGTTAAATTTTTTTTCATGTTAGCAAGTTAGTTTCAGAATTAAAAGTGGAAAAAGTAGGCAGAAATAAAATAAAAACTTGGTTTATGGGCTCCACATATCTTTCAAAATGTTGGGTGTTTGTAAGAGTTTTAATTAAGGTCGTAATAAACAGTTTTGCTATATGATTTGCCCACTTACCGTCAAAAAATTTCATCCCATATTTATTTGCTTTGGTAGTATTTTTTGGTATATTCTTTTCAAGCAAGACTAGAATTTCTTCCTGTCTGAGTTATTTAAGAAATCATTCCCGATGATGGCTTCCACTTAGGATATTGAAGCATCAGTGAAACTTCAACAACAGTCTTCTTTTAGAACTACTCACGCCCTGTGGATTGCACTTTGGCAAGATACTTAATTAGAATCGTGGGTTTAAACCATGTTAACTAGTACTGTATTTTTTTGCAGATGATGAGTCCTGTGCACCATTTCACCACTGCCCCTCCAGTAGGGTCAGCACAGAAATTTACTGCTCTTGTATATGGTGATATGGGTATCTCTCCTGTACCACGTGCTTACAGGACTGCAGACTATGCCACCCAAGAGGCTCTGAATGGATCAGCAGACTTTGTCTTTCATAATGGTGACATTTCGTATGCCAGAGGATATGTAAGTTTTAAATCATTTGTTTTGATCAGTTGTTTTGTTTATTTATTTTGCTAGATTACCTATAGCTGTGATCTGTGAAAAGTGAAGTGGATTAAAAACTTACTGTTTTGGTAAAATTTGGTAAAGAAAAATATCATTGAGGTCACAAATCAGTCTCTCAAATGCAATTTGCTTACTTAATAGTGTAGAAATTTGGTTTACATGAATAGGATTGCACAGTCAATCCACTTCAGCCTGAGGAAAACAGTTGACAAGAGTATCAACACATTTTGTGGTGAATTTTTAATTCTAAAATCATGTTCATTAACTAGACCAGTATAGCATCATATCATTGTCTGATCTGTAGTAATTATTAATTCTAGTAAATGCGATAGATCAATTCAATGTTCTTAGTTAGTAGTTTCCGTCTGTTTCTTAATGAGATATGAAAATTTTGAGCAGAGGTTCTTTTTGATCATTCCTAAGAATGAATATGTGACAAGTAATATTAGTGAGGTTGTACTGGTCAATATGTAACGTAAAAGTTTGCACACCTTGCAGGCCTACATTTGGGAGCAGTGGCATGCTCTGATTGAACCATATGCAACAATATTGCCTTACATGGTTGGCGTTGGTAATCACGAGCAGGACCATCTTCATGGAGGATCCAAGGACCCTAGTGGTGCCCCTGGGGACGGCTTCCACCCATGGTGGGCCCCAGGGTATGGGGTGGATTCTGGTGGGGAGTGTGGTGTGCCAATGTATTACCGCTTTCACATGCCAGATAATGGAAACGCTGTGTGGTGGTGAGTCCTAATTCTCCTTCTGTAACAGTGATAGCTATTGATGCAGTTGGTTGGTATTGTCATTACCTTTCTACTCCTAGACCCAAAGCTGGATTTTGAACAATCTCTGTGGTCCCTTTATTTTGGAGGAAGGGTTATATCAAATTGATAATAATGATAATGATAATACTGGTAATAATAATAAAGGTGAAATAAGTGAAGGTGAATAATTGTTTTACTATGTACAAGCTAAATAACTAGCATTTATTCAAATAATTTCCCCTTCAGAAACCAAAATGGGAGGCCGTTTTGTTTCTCTTTGGCTGCTTGGAGGGGAATAGTACTTTGTTAATCACCTCCAAATAAATCAATGAGAACACACAAAATGCACTATTCACTTGTGTGGTATATACTTAGTGATAATATTTCTCTAGTGCACAACTCCAATAAATTGTCTGTGGTGCTTTTCAATGGATAAATGAATTACTGGTACAATAAAATAAATTTACAAACATACATTAACAAACTTTTTTAAAAGATCAGTCTTCAAAACATTTTTGAAAATGTCAACAGATGAACTTCTACGTATTGAAAGTGACAAGGAGTTCCACAATATAGGGGCACACACTGCAAAACATTCATTTGTTCTCCATAAGTTCAAGTTTTTGAAGATGGTTCTACAAGGTCACCATTACTAACACATTGCAAAGAATAAGAACTTAAATGATAAGCTAAAAGATCAGACAAAAACAATGGGGTCATAGCATTAAGAGATTTTTGGACTAAAAGAAGAATCTCAAAGACAATGCAGTGCCTCATAGGAAGTGTAATAGCCATATTTTGAAATCATTTATTAAAAGAAATTAAGAACCAGAAAAGTAAAAGTAAACAAAGCTAAAATAATTTTTTCTCAGTGGAATTAAAGAAGTTCAACATAAAATAAAACAACTTGGAACACAATGACCAGGTACCTGCTGCAACACAAAACTGTATGTAAACTGAGTCTAGGTTTTACACGACATGACTGTACATGACTGGAGTTTGATCATAAGTACGT
Organism: Ricordea florida; assembly: GCA_949710005.1. Classification (NCBI taxonomy): domain Eukaryota; kingdom Metazoa; phylum Cnidaria; class Anthozoa; order Corallimorpharia; family Ricordeidae; genus Ricordea; species Ricordea florida. Next base: position 6,102,827 of record OX453287.1, on the reverse strand, counting down.
GGCAGAGGCGTTTCTACATGCATTGGGGAGTACAAAAAGCAAGTAACAGTACAGTTACTGTATTTTGATATAGATTTATATTCTCCAAAGTAACATGATTATGCATGAATGTTTGTCTCGCTTGAGAAGGGGCACAGCAGCCTGCTTAAGATCTCACCAAACGGCAAAATATTACTGCAGCCTTAGGCCCACAGGGGCTTAGGATAAGTGAGCAAGAGTTAGATCTGTGCTATGTCTACACGTACATGTAGTTCAACCTCGAACTTAACAGTTCTTTTCAGTGTCTTTTTAATGTCATGGTGTGCATGTATTATTTTAGGTACAGTTTTGATTATGGCAGTGTTCACTTCATAATGATGAGTACAGAACACAACTTTACAGAGGGCTCAAGGCAATATAAGTGGATGGAACAGGATTTAAAGAATATCAACCGTTCTCTTACTCCTTGGGTTGTTATAGCCGGTCATAGAGCCATGTACACAAGTCAAAATCTGATGGGTATGTCATATATTTATACTGTAGGTTATTTATAATAATATAATAATAATAGTAATAATAATAATAATAATAATAATAATAATAATAATAATAATAATAATAATAATAATGACCGATCCAGAGATGTGCTTTGTTGGGGTTGGCAAGAATTCTTAGGAAGGTACTGGAGATGTAGAAAGAAGAGAAAAAAGAAAACAAGGGATGTTTCTTGGCTTTCCTAGACAACTTTTTGTTACCTGGAGCCAATGAAGAAACCAGCTTCTATATTATCAATAGCTGTGTGAATCTTTAATGATAATGATAATGATAATAATAAAAATAATAATATAATAATAATAAAGAACTTTATTTGAGTGTCAACTATAATTATTATTTAGCACTGACCTACTAATTGGGGACACTGTAAAGCTCAAATGAAATCAAATCAAATCATTATTCATATTAAATTAATGGTAATGGTAATGGATTTATATACCACTCATATCCAGTAATTGTCCATGGCGGTTTACAATTCTTACTCTAGGGTGAGATCGGACGTCAGCTTGTAAAAGCGACTCAGGCAGCCGATATCAGTCCATGTTTTGATCTCAACCATCCATCCAACCCATGCATCAGATGAAATTACATTCACAAAGGCCAGACCACATCGAACCCGGCCACATTGGTGGAAAGCAAGCGCTCTCACCAGTGGGCCAACCCTGCTCCCCTAACTCTTTCCATAGTTAATAGAGGGAGATGGTCTCCCTCTATTAACTATGCTCTTTCTTACTCGTATTATTTTAACAATTGATCTAACCATCTCAGGATAGACTTCATTCTACGATATGCCATTTTTTTCTTTCAGTGGATTACATAGTATCTCAGGGGATGCGTCATGCTTTTGAGTCGCTCCTGTATAAGTACAAAGTTGATCTGGCATTCTGGGCTCACTACCACAGTTACGAGCGCACATGTCCTGTATACAACAACCATTGTATCCGCGGAGCGCCGGTGCACATTGTGGTGGGAACTGCAGGCAAAGAACTAGATCTTGAGGATTATTTCTCTGTCAACTGGTCTTTATATCACGAGAACAACTATGGTTTTGGAAGGCTCACGCAAGTGAACCGCTCGGCTCTCCATTGGGAGTGGGTCGAAACTACAAGTGGAGTTGTCAAGGATCAAGTGTGGTTAACCAAATAAGGCTTTGGTTATCAACCTCTTTAAAGTTAGCGTAATCTTTTGTACCCAGACTTCACTATTTTCAAGGAATTACAGAGAACCTCTTACATGTAAATGCTATTCACCATAACCTGGTAAGCAACAATGAAGTAAACAGTTTCTTAGTTTATTTCACTTCTGGATAGCCTTGAGGCTAATTGCGGGCCCAAGAGAGGCCCGCAACCCTAATCTTGACAGTGACCAGCGGATTGCGTTTTACGCGTGCGCGCCACGTTAATAACAGGCAAGCACAAAGCGGAAGTTTAAAATTTTGTTCTTCCACTAAGAACGATCGGAATGCAAATAATGTGTCAATCACGACAGTTTGTTGTAATACCGGAAGAGAAAAATCCGTTCTCCAAGAACGATAAGAATGCGAAAAATGAGTCAATCTCACAATGCGAAAAATGAGTCAATCTCAACAGTTTGTCAGATAAAATCGAGGCATGGAAGATTGCAAACGTTACGTTTTGGAGAAGTTCTTTTATAGGTGTTGCTTTTGAGACGATTTGCTGTGATTGTGAAGATTTTTTTAAATTCATATTGCCGTGAAGATAAGGTGAGTTGCGTTATATTTTATACTGTTCAGTTTTTGGACGGTTAATTTTTCTGATAAACCACTTTCACTTGAAGGAGCTGTTTGACATGTTTCGATTTACGGAGCTGATCTACTACAACTCAATGCAAACTTCCCAAAAAACGTCCACACGAATGTACATTTTGTAATCTAAAATTATACACTCTCGTTCCAGTACCTTCCTTAAGTGCATCTAGGCCCGCACTTTCTAACCTGTTGTTACCACTAGTACTAGAAGGGACTTATACTAGAAGGCAAGTTGTCTGATTGGCTACTGACTTAGTGGTGGTTTGTCAGTCGATCAACGGCTCTGACATCATTGCACCAAATTAAATGTATTGGAACGAACAAAAGTTTTTATTTGAATATATTCGGTCTGTGTGTTATACTAAAACAGACAGCTTGCATTTAATTTAGCCAGCTTGTGTTTCAGTCGATTGAAACATCATATGTAAAGTGATTTTAGTTGTGAGACAAACTGGCTCTGCGTGGGTGGGAAATTGAAACCAAAAATGGATTTTATTTAACGAGTTAATAATGTAATTTTTACCACCGTAAGATTATAGGGCACCTGACGTTTCAGGTGTTGGTTCTTCGTCAGAGCGAATGTGTATCGACAGTTATGTTATAGTCGTTATTTTCTACGCGCCCCCCCCCCCCCCTCCCCTTTGCCTGCCACGTGTTTGACTTTTGATTTTACATTTTCATGCACGAGACAGTAAAAGGAAGTTGTTTTGAATCGAATCTGCGTCTGATCTTAGCAGAGTGAAGCGAGGACAACGCTGAAAATATCGGCTTCCTCCTTTTGTTATGGTGCGACAATATACACTTAATGTATGGTCCCGAGGGAAACAGTTAGTTTTGTTTCCCCGAGAGTCCTGATCTTTCCTGAAGTCGAGGAAAACATCAGGACTCGAGGGAAAACAAAACTAACTAGTTTCCCAAGGGACCATACATGCTATGTTTATATTTTAATAGACTTTCCCTGAAACAAAATATAGCATAAACAAATAAACAAAGACGGCACAACTGACGCGCGGGCAACAACTGCGCAATTGTATCCCGGTCGGGATACATTTAAATTTGATCGGGGGCACGTGACCAAAACTCAACCAATCACAGTGCTCGTTTTTGTTGAGGAAAAGTCTAGTTATCAAACAACACCCGTTATTACCATAGAAACATCAGCTTGTTATTCAATTGTTAATCATCTTAGTATGTATCGTTGTCGTAGTACTATTTTGTAATAGAATAAATGGAACCATTGCTACGAGCGCTGCTGTCCGAGTGTTTTTTGTGGGCAAGTTAAATTTGTTCTAGCGTATTTGTTAAATCCTAAATATGATATAATAAGTCACGAACAGTCGGAGACTGTTCGTGACTTATTATATCATATTTCCGCTTCCAAACATGCGTGTTAGACCAGATAAGAGAAACCGCACATTATCAAGATAAACAAGTGTCAAATGTGTGGATACTGTCTCAAGGCTAAAAAGAAAACGTAGTTGATCGAATTGTGATTGTGAGCGATAGGATTTTTGTGAGCTGAAACCGCAAGTCATTAAACCAGTGAAGTATCGGAACACCTGCAGACTATTTCGACTCATTTTCCGAAACAGATCTCTGAACCCTCACTTTCTTCGAATCAGTTCTAGGCCAGAGTCTTTCAAAAAGAATCCACTGCAAAGTCTTTTTTTTTTACCCTGAGTGTCATAATCCAGCTGGCAGAGCATCGCACCTGGTAACACCAAGGCCACGAGTTTAAGTCCGTTTAATTCTATTCTTTTCCTTTTTCAGGATACGTCGTACTTGCTTAAATTACGTTGACACTGTGCGGGGCAATTTCAATTTATTTTTTGAAATTAGTCTCACTGCCGTAGAACAAGCGAGAAAGAACCTTGCGATTCCGAAATGGTGAAAATTCTCACTCATAATTTCACGAGTTGTTCGATGTACATATTTATTTTATCTAGCGATTGTTTGCCTATTATCTTAGCACAATTTAATTCCTTCCATCTCGTTATTGTTCCACAGTTTCTTTTGATGCAGTACAAACAGAACAGGTGTATTGTTGAATATTGACTTTGCGGGCATTAAGACATTTATTTTAATTTACTTCTTGGTAGCACAAAGTGGCATTTTGTGACAGTTCACGCTGTAATTCTTCTATAGTGCCCTAAGTAGTGTGCTAGTACCTGAGAAAGAGCTCCATTTCGTGTTACCGAAAATCTTATATCTGAATTAACGTGCTCTTTCACCCCAGAAGTAATCAAAGAGTAATTTTACAAGATCAATGCAACCATTTTGAAACAAATCACATATGTCAATTCAGAGTACTTATCGTGTGTAGTAACTGTAGTGATCAAAGGTAACCTACTTTGAAATAAACCATTTTGAAGCAAAATATACATGATTAGAATTCACAGTTATTGCGTCGACGAAGGAGACGCTTCCTAATCTGTGAGTCGTTGGCTGTTCTCTGTGTTCGTGGGTATCCTGTGCATGTTCCAAGCGCGAGAAATCGAGAAAAGAGGTTGTCCGGTCTGTCGGTTTCAAATCTGCGCCATCTTGAAACGTCACAATAGCATCCATCCAGCATGCCGAGCGTGCCAAGGTTAAGATGCGTTGTGGAAACCAACACAGCCCCCTGAGGCGACGCACTTAAATATGCGATTACTACTAGTCTCTATGGGTTATTTGCTTTTAATGTATATCGTCATAGTTGTAGCTGGCGGCAACTGTGTTATATTCCAGTGCGTGACACAGCTTAAGTATAATCTGTAACGAAACTTCCGTGACACATGGAATTGATTGTCATATGAAGAAAAGTGAAAGCATGACGGCTGTCTGTCATCGGAAATCGGAGTGCTTTGCTAGTGGTCTTTTGAGCTTTGTCAGGAGCCCATTGGCTTTGTTGATGAGCGTTACTTTGGGAGTCGCCTCCGAATCTGTTGTGTATTCAGTGGAAGTGTGGGCTTTCGAATGTTGCACTTCTAAACAGGCTACCTGACCTAGATAAGCTAGTCCTATTGGATTGATCTAGCCCAATGTTTCCTGACTACCGCGTAGGGAGTGTAGGGCATATCATCAAGAGAGTGACAAATGATTCAATTCAACGGGTTGCGTAACATAGTCATGTCACGTAATCTTCGTCATGTGACTAGCAAAGCTCATTTCATCAAGACATGGCGAGAGCGTTGGTTTCCTTTCTTCCCCTTGCCTTCCTTCTCCTCGCCTTATCGGGGGGCGAGACTAAGAAAGGTCACGCTGTACCGACGTATTTTAAGCGCCTGACTCCTGACGGGGAGTTGGTTGATGCCTCTAGTCCCAAAAACCGGATAAATTTCACTTCTCCCGTGCGGAAAATTTTTGATCCCCTGGCGGTGCTTATGGTGAGCCCGGATCTAGTGGAAGATGGAGGAACCGTGAACGTTTCCTGGAGTGGAGTGACACAGCCGAACAAGACAGACTTCATTGCTATTTACTGCCCTAACAACGACAAAGCAGAGCACTACCTCGACTACTTCTACGTCACGGAAGCGCCTACCTATTCCTCTGGTTATGGGTGGTATCAAGTTGCTGTTTACAACCTCAGAACGAACTGCGAGTTTAGATACTATCGCAAAACAACCTCAATCCTCGTGGCCACCAGCAACTTGTTGCACTTTAAGGGAGGTATTCATACACCGTTACAAGGACATATCGCACTTACTGGAGACCCCACGCAAATGAGAGTAATGTGGGTGTCTGGGACAGGTGAGGGACCTATTCTTAATCAGATCTCTTTTTGCGTTATCCCACATTTCAGAGGGTCTCAATGTGGTTCACCGTTAACCGTAAAGCGGGCAAAAAAATTAGCCGTTAGGCGTAAATATTGAAAACTTTTAGCCGTTAGCCGTAAAACAGCCAAAAATATTAACCGTTAGCCGTAAAAGTCATCACCCCATTGAGGCCTTCATTTCATCTAGCGTTGCACACAGACGTTTCATTGGGCTTCGTCATGCGTTCGCGGAAATTAGAAAGGAGAGGAATTAGCGTGACAAGTCATTCAGTCAGGTACCGCGCGAGCTAGTACTAACAAGGTAATTACTAATAAAGTAAGAATATTGGGATCAATGCATGTAAGTATCTGGGCAACTGTGCACCTACCCCTCCCCTAACCCAACATTAACTTTTAACCAGGAGCTCCTGTTTTTTTTTAAACTTATTAAAGCTAGTTGGGTTAGGGGAGGGGTAGGTGCACATTGATCCGAATATTGTTTGTTCTGTCAACAGCACGAACTACAACTTTTCACTAAACAAAAAATCGTGCACATTTCACCCACTATGGCGACAGCTCAATTTCCGGTGACTTTCCAATTCCTGCTGCAACGCCTTCGGGAATCTGAATCAGATTGATATAAGTAGCGTCCTACATTAGATATCAATTATTAAAAGATCAAAACAAATATTTACCTCTGTAAGACTCAGTAAAAGCAAATTGGAAAAAGAGGACCTTTTTTCAGAGGATTTTTAGTCTCAACTATTTAGGTGTCACAGACTCTTCATCATAACAGCATATTAACAAACTTACTTTCCCTTCTTGTCCTATTTTGTTCAGTAAACAATATTGTCAAATCATTATAACTTTATTTACATAGTATTCTGTGTAAGTTAAATAAAAATTGACTGACTGACATCTGTGTAATGATTAGCTAGGTTGTGGTTAATTCCAATTGTGATTATGTTTTTAACAATCCATTATTCCCTCATAAATTTTTAAACTTTATATTTCCTTTCTTCAGTCCTTTATTAATATGCAGAAGGTGTAAGCCATCGTAATTTAACAGGTTAATTAAATACCTCTTATTAATCGAGTTCGAGGTCCGTACTGTAAAATACGGACCGAGTTTTTTCCCGTCGAAAAACGAGGATCCGTATTTTACAGTACGGACCGAGAAAACGAGGTTAATAAGATATTTATTATATCTCTGGAGTCATTTTGGCGACCAAAACAAACTTTAGCGGGCCGTACAGTGAAGTACGGCCCGCTAAATTGACCAATCACAGCGCGCGTACTAACTGAGAGATATAATAAATATAATTATAACTGCAAAAGAATATAGAATATTATTTTGCTTGCTCATCAGTTTCCTCTCACACTACCAAAATCCTGTGCCTGCGCGAAGTGTTTAAAATTTTTAAAAACAATTTTGATTTTCACCTGAATCGCTTTTGAGATTTGTTAATGAACTTAATCCTAGATAATCAGCCTATCGTTTGGTATGGTGAAGACGCGTCGGTGACGCTCGTGGCGAAAGGAACGTCGAAGACCTACGAAGCCAACACGATGTGTGGCCCGCCAGCTTCTTCTTACGGCTTCTGGAATCCAGGCTACATTCATGAAGTTCTGCTGACCAACCTCAGACCATCGACGCAGTATTTTTATGCTTTTGGATCATCAAAGGTTTGTTTGCATACGTAGATGAGAATGTTAAAGCGCAAAAAATTATAGCGCATTAGAAAAGGAGAGAGGACTAAGAAGAGTGAAAGCAATCACAACACGTCGTGTCACGTGTTTTGTGTGCGAGCCTGATTGAAAAAAAAACCCTCAATTAACAATTATTCGCCGAAGGCGAAGTGATTATCGGTGAATATTCACCTGGACTTCGTGTCGGTGAATATTAACCGATAATCACTGAGCCTGAGGCGAATAATTGTTTTAGTATAAATACACAGGTGATTATTTCAAAAAAAGAAAAGAAAAAGAATTGTACAACACGAAATAATTTTATTTCATCAAAAGCGCGAGAACGACGGCCACCCATTTTGTTCGTCGAGGTGATTACCGGCTGATAATCCGAGATAGGAACCAATCAGAGCGCGCGATTTTGTATAATCACCTGAGTATTTATACTAAATCTGTATTATTGTGAGCCCCCTTGATAAACCTAGCTGCTTTGGGGGCAAACAATGACTAATATGTTAAGATAAAAAAAGAGAGAAAGCGCATTGTTCAGTCTTTTTTCGTGAGCGTTTTTCCCTCTATTTCCCATCGCTTCTCCATTCTCTTAGGGCGCTTACCAAAAGTCAGAACTGTCCAGCAGGGCAGGTCAAATTGAAAATGAATTAGCCTTCTTTTGAGAGTTTTCGCTTAATACCTGTCACTGCTATGCAAGCTATGTAGAAATAAACTGATCTGGCTGGACAGTTCTGATTGATAGTGGAATTCTCTTTACAAATGGACTGGTCTGACCAGCCCGTTCTGGCCAATGGTAAGCATCCTTAGACACCACTGCTGCTGTTAGTCATTTTGCTCCAGAGATTGAAATGATGTTTTGGAGCAGTGACGGAAATAGTTCAAGACATAATTACCCTAAGAATTATATGTCAGTCACTGTAGTGGCCGCGAGCGTTACAAACACGCGATTATTGTAAACTAAGTCAGTCAGAACTACCATCGAGAACGATAGGGTGTGTTAGAGAGATCGAGCGAGCACACGAGCATTGTGAATCCGGGATAAACTATCGCACGTGATTAAATATTATGTTAATGGAAAGGACAACATTCCTTACAACAGGAGAACTATGCAAATCTGTACTGCTAGATATCAACATCGGGTTACCATCTAGTAAAGAAAAGCGGAAAACATGATTACATAATTACGTTTACATTTCGCATAATTATATACGACCGTGAATCGTCTTCATTCCGAAACTCTATTACAAGCGCACCCTGGCAAAAAAAAAATAAAAATAAATTGTTGACCAATTGTAAACAAGGAGAAAAGTGGGAACCCTTCTACTCAAAAGATCGCAGTAATAATTCGCCCGTGATACAGTTTCCTGTAAAAAATATTGGGTCTAAAAATGAGTTAATTTGTGTAGGTTGTTCCAACATTAGATGATAAAGCTGACATTTTGAGCATTAACTTGTCATTGGAGCAAATGATAAAGGATGGGCTAATACTCAGCGACCAATGTGGCCCCTAACACCATCCTCAATGTACGTATGTAATCCACTTATCGCAGCATTTTGTTTCTAGTATCTGATATTTGTTAACTTTCAGATGGCCGGTCCCGTTCGTAAGTTCCGTACAGCTCCGATGTCAGGCCCAGATGTGTCTTTTAAGTTTATTGCATACGGTGACATGGGTCTCTCTGGGATCCCAGGTGCTCATGACACAGCAAAGTTTATGCCTGAGGAAGCTGCAAACGGGACATCTTTAATTTTCCACGTTGGTGACATTTCCTACGCTCGAGGTTATGTAAGTAGGGATTGAAATCGTTAACCGCTGATGATTTTGGAAGTGGGTTCAAACACTTCCCGACCATCATCCTCAACCTTACGTACGCATGTCTGATACGGTTGTGACTAGAATGCATACTTGAAAATAAGGTGAGACATTTCGTGACACAAATACAATAAAGGTTATCTCAAAATAAGGTAAGATATTGATATGGTGTCACCACAACAAGAATTTGTAAGAAAGCTAACCATTTCGAGTTAGTGCCAAAACCCTAATCACTGTAGATCAGTGTCTAACCCGGCAGTTATTCTCTCCGTAAACAGTTTTGTTTATATGGCCAGCTGGTCAACAGATATTGCCATGTAACGTGACTAAAATATGTCTCGCTTTATTTTGTGATAACCTTTGTTGTATATGTATCACAAAATGTCTCACCTTATTTTATCCATTCCCGTCACAACATTTCTGAAACGGGGCCCCAGATCATACAACGTTCCGTACCGTTGGTCAATAAAATAACAGAGCGCAACTAGACAGACAACACAAATGTTGACACTAATGTTAGCTCCTTCCCTGGAAATAGAAGTGACGCGGCATTGAGAGGTCGTATGGCCGTGAAGGTCTTAGAGGGCTGCTTGGTTTTCTACTGAAAGCGCCCTTGCATGATAGGCTGTCGACAAGGGAGCTTCAGGGTACCTGGTTTAATAGTACCTCCAGTGGCACATTTGTTCGAAGGCCGATTAGCGCTAAGCCAGGGTTAAATTTTAACCCGGGTTTCATTTCCTCTTGTTAAAAAGCATTTTCTCCGATAACTTTCTCTATTTTTTAGAGCATACAATCATCAAATTTCATTTAAAAAGAATTATATTGCATTTGCCTTTTAAGCTCTCATATGTGCATTGAAATTTCGCACTAACGTTGGGTTATCTCAACTCTGCTTCGAACAACCCGGCCCAGGAAGCTAACTTTCTCTGAGATAGGAGATCTCTGTTCACTTGTTCTCAGTTTTGTCCAATAATGTCGCAATTCATGAAAAAAGGTTCTATGAATATTGCAAAATAAGTCACCTGTGAGCTGCGGTGTCTGTAACATGATATTTGTAACCGTCTAAGAGAGGAGAGACTTATTACATCGCCATTGGCCAATAATAGGCGCTGTTGTGTATCATCAAAGCCTATGCGTTGAAATAGAACTTCTTCTTGCCATTGGCTATATCGTTATATGACGTACGTGTCAGGGTCACTGCTAGCACGGAAGTCTCACCTATCTCCCTGCATACGTCACTCACGCATCCCTGCGTAACGCTGTTTCGCTTTACTCAGTGACGTGTTTCCGGTTTACCTTAGGCTTATATCTGGGACCAATGGCATCATCTCATTGAACCGTTTGCCACTACAATGCCATATATGGTGGGTATGGGAAATCACGAACAAGACCACACGACAGGTGGTTCCAAGGACCCTAGCGGTGCCACGGGTGAAGGCTGGCACCCCTGGTGGGGTAACTATGGTGACGACTCAGGAGGGGAGTGCGGGGTACCTATGTACTACAGGTTTCATATGCCGGACAATGGAAACGCTCTTTGGTGGTGAGTTCATTGCTTTGCAATTAAAACTGTATCGTTTCGGATGTTTTTGTTTAAAGTTAATTTTTGCGTGTATCACTGGTGTAATGATGGGCGAATAATCACTGTGAAAGAAACAAGAGAAAAGTTTATAAATTTGCATCGTGCTCTGAATATTTGCAATGCCATATGAATTTGTGCATTTAGGTAAACTGTTTTAACCAGTGTCGCATTTACTAGCTTCTTCAATACCATGGAAACTTTTTATACATTTTTCCTATTTACACGCCCAACGTTACGTACCCACAAGGCGTTGCTTAAAAATGTGTTACTAACTGACTTACATACAATACGTTGTACACATAAAAAAAAGCGAACGCACACAAAAAAACATTCCAGGAGGCAGTTTACAGAGAAAGTTTTCTGCACGTTTTCTTAAAGACTGTTATTTTGTTATGCGCAGTTGCTATTTTACGCTATGGTGCAATTGCAAAAGCCCTTTCAAGGCAGAGCTTTAGTCGTAGAGGCAGCTAATATATAGGTTATGAAATTTGCTATAAGGAGTGCATAATTTTCAGAGCATTTATCGGAACTATAGAGTGGCTAATACTGTGGATACTAAGAGTAGATTAACAGGGAAAAATGGGGATTACGTGGTCCTAGATCATAAACCCCTGTCAAAACATTTTCTTTTTTTTCTGCTTTTAACTAGGTACAGTTTCGATTACGGAAGTGTTCATTTCGTCATGATGAGCACTGAACACAACTTCACCAGCGGTTCCAGACAGTACGTGTGGCTAGAGAATGACTTGAAAAATGTGGATCGGGACAAGACACCTTGGATTGTACTCGGTGGTCACCGCCCTATGTACACGAGCCAGGAAGTTCCCAGTAAGATTACAGCCTTACTGCTACTTAAATCTTTGCTAGAGTAGTTTTTCTCTCCAATGTGAAAAGTAATCCCACGATTACTTTGGTTTTTCAGTGGTACAATATATTATTTACTGAAGCTTTCCGTGCCAATATTTCAACCAATCAGGAGCACGCGTTTTTCCGCCCTTGTTGCTGGCGACATATATTTGCTCGGAGATCTGATTAGTTCGTTAGACTATGTGCATGTTTTATGACTTATCAGGGCGGAACACTTGCTTTAAATTTGGTTTTATGGGAGTCAGTTAAAAAGATTTTTTTTTACTATTACGCCATATTACCATAGAAGGTAATAAGAACACGCCAAATATCCAACCTTATCACACTGAGTAAAGTTCCACATTGCACTGTAAAATACTGATTTGGCAGTTCTGTTTTTACGAGAACACATAAGAAGCTCGAGCGATACTGAATGTTTTATTCGGTATTATTGCTCCAAAACTCTAGACACAGCTCAAGAAACCGACATCCGTCCCAAGTGTCGCGATCTGATACGCTGCATTTCCGAAATCGGCGAATTCTGCGTTTTATCAGAAAATCCGCACTTCGGGCGCTGTTTAAGACCAAATGCGTTCTCCATTTATTCATCAGGAACTCAGTACCAAGAGCGAATATATAACTGTAGGTACTACATTCGTGAGTGAGAATTTTCCTAGACTTAAAGATTTTGAAATTCAATCAGTTCGTGCCTCAAGTCTTCGATTTTGAAGTCTTGTTATGCTGTTGTGATCGTACGCCCTTCAACATGTTCTTTAGTGCATGAGAAATCAAACGCTGATCGGCTGGTGGCATCAATATCTAATAAGGGTAAGTTGAAGCCACACATATGCGCACTGAGGCGACAGTGGTAGAAGGGATTAAACCCTGTTGCTACCAAGAAAAGAATGAAAAAAATGAGCTCAAAAGCCAGCAGCCATGGACAGCTGTTTCGGCCTTGTTAGGCCTCATCAGCATGGCTCAGCTAGCAGATTGTCATTTCAAGCCACATCCCCCAACCATTTTTCATCGCCTTGACATTCATAATGTGGGAACCCGAGCTCATCTCAGTGCGCATATGTGTGGCTTCAACTTACCCTTATTAGATTTTGACATTGTCATTTCAAGCCACATCCCGCAACCCTACCATTTTTCATCGGCGGCATCAATACTTCGCTTGAAAAGCGACTTTTAATAGCTGATGCTCACTAAGGGACGGACCATTAGAAAAGTGATGGGGGGGGGTGGGGAAAACCCCCCCCCCCATCACTTTTCTAATGGTCCGTCCCTAAAAGAGGAATTATGGGAATAGTTCCGGATAATGGGTTCCGGCCCCTAGCCAATAAACAACCAACTTACTTTCGGGACGGACCATTAGAAAAGTGATGGGGGCGGGGGGTGGGGAATTTTCAGCTTACACGAATTTTTTTTTCGCTCACTGCTTGTGCAGGAATTTTTTTTCAGGTGAACCCCTCTGCACGAATTTTTTTTACTACGTGTGAAAAAGTCACAATTGGACCTTCCTTCTGCATGAATTTTTTTTACCTTCTTCTTTGCATGAATGTTTTTTCTTGGCATTTTCCCTTGCATGAATTTTTTTTTGTTTCTCCTCCCCCCCCCCCCATCACTTTTCTAATGGTCCGTTCCTTACGGTGTTGTTGCTTTCCAGCTGACTACATAGTGTCTCTTGGCATGCAGAATGCATTTGAAGATCTTCTTTACAAATACAATGTTGACCTCGCTTTCTGGGGACACTACCACAGTTACGAAAGAACCTGTCCAGTCTACAAACAACAGTGCCAAGAGGAAGGACTGGGCACGACACACATCGTCGTTGGATCGGCCGGTGCTTCGCTGGACACCGAAGACTATTGGTCGTTTGATTGGTCCAAATATCGTGAAAATGATTTTGGTTACGGACGCATTTTGGTGGCAAACCGATCGGCGCTTTACTTTGAATGGGTCAGGAATGAAGATCACTTTGTCCGAGATAAGGTTTGGTTGGTGAAGCCAGGTCATGACATAGAACATTAAAGAGGGGGCTTCAATTATAAAATTTTCTGACTTCAACATCAAAAGAAAACCATCTTGAAATTTCAATGGATGGCACCTTTGTTAAACGGAATAATTTTCATTCATCTCGAGTCTTTTTAATGGGACAAAATCAACTGAATTTTAAATTGACAAGCACACCCGTCTCAAAAAAAGTCAGGGTTTTCCTTTTCTTGTGACGATACTTTTTCAAATCCCCATTTTTACTTATGATCTCAACAGCATTTTTTCTGTTATCATTTTTATCAAAGCCATTGATTAAAAAAACTACATCTCTTATCAGCTTTCGTTTCTTCCATGTTCTCTAGATAGCGTTATGTTGTCGAAAGTTTTACCCCAATATTTTTATCGTCTTGTGGTGTCTCCCACCGTTTCAATTCGGCCCCAGCTTGCGAATAGGGAAAAGGTCTCTAGATGTAGAGATTAGCTGTGAACATACCGAATATTAGCAGTGCCGGGCAAAATCACGGGTTGCCGTTTGGCAAGGCGTAATACCCAGAAGCCACAAGATCACACCATGACATATTTACCATCCATGAAACCAGTTTATTTTATGGATGGTTAAGGCGTAACGAATTTACTTCTTTAAAGCTTGTTTCACACCTGTAATGTCTTGGTCCTCTCTGATGGGGACGCTAACGGCGATACACATTTTCTTCTAAAAACTAAAAGAACACGAGTTATTATCACTTCAAGTTGTAACATAAACTTCAAGTGCCCCTTCTTTTGCCTCTTTAATTGTTGTAGCTGTGGATAGCTAACGTGGTACGAATATCAGGTCTCGTCTGATCGCTTCCTACATTCTCAACATATTCATGCCTTCTCATTTTCAAGTACCCTTGCCGCTGTCTTTTGGTGCCGGTGATAAATTTATCTAGGTCCTTATTATGATCCCGACACAAGAGAAACCAGAAACAGTTTTCCCATACGCTGTGGATCGTGTCAGTTAAAAAGCTATACATCGGTTCGACATAAAATCTGCAATGGTTTATTTCATTTGCTACACTACGAGATAAACCAAAAGCTCAATGAGCTGTGTTCTCTCACAGAGTCCAAAGAACCCCTTATTAATATGAGTGCTTGCCAATGTTTCCAAGAATTTTAACATTTTATTTGGTGTCAAGAGTGTCATGCAGTTCGCTCGCCTCACAACATTCCATATTTTGCAGATATGTAAGTTCCTTAGATATTATTGGACATTGAAGGAAAGTGAACTATTAAAAATGCACCGGGTGTTTCATAACTAAGGAAGGGTAGCCATTAACTACAAAGTATAAGAAATCCGTTACTAATAGTTCAAGTGAGTCGAAACGATAGTTATATCATAGATACTGAGATTTCCTCACGAAAAAAAGGGTACGTAAAAATGATACGTAAAATGCATTAGCCAATAGGAAACGCGAACGATGAAAACTCACTAGTGAAAAAACGTCGTTCATCCAATCACAAACGCGAACGACGAAAACTCACTAGTGAACAACATCGCATCGCGATTTCGATGAAATTTGAACCTATAAGCCTCAGTCAGGTTTTTTTTTCAGCTGAAAAATGTTTATAAAAGTTGTGAAGGTATAAACTGACGTTTTTTTTCTTGTGTTACTTCATTAAATATTTGATTTTGAAAGAGAAACTGATGTTTTAGTTATTCTAGTTTTACACGCATTGAATGGGTTCCCTAAACACTCGCGTAAGATTGACAAAATTTGGCTTTTCAAAAATCTCAGTATCTATAAAATAAACAAATTACACCATGGAAAATGCTTTGTACGATTTTTTATTCACTCGTTGAGTTGTACAGAAAACTCAATCGTTCGCTGCGCTCACTCGTTCGTTTTCTGATACTACTCAACTCGTGAATAAAAATCGTACGCGCGCATTTTCCATGGAGTAATCTCTATCTCCGTCAATGACAAAGAAGGCTACATGCTCTTCAAAACAGCTTAACCGACAGCGCTTCATCTCGTACAAATTCCTTTAACTGTCTTAGCCGCAATTTCAATGTCAAATTCTTTGAGTGATTTGTCTGTAAAGATTTCCAAAACACGCAAAAGAAATTATCTTACCTTGGTCAACAGCAACAGCCCAAACACGACATACAGCTTCTGCTAGCTTATCCATAATCGACAGTTTCCGCAAAGATTCTAGAAAATTAGCAATAACCTCAAGGAACAGTAAACTGAACTCACCAGTGAAACGCAGACAACAGTGCGGACCTCTGTGCAGCGACCGAGCAAAGTTGTTAAAACATTGGATAGAAGGTTTATCTTGAGCGAAATTTAACCCATGTCTTCACATAAATGTTTTGCGAATGCTCTCATTGAACTGTAAAGTAGGTTAGTGAGTTAAATGACCTCAAAAGAGCCATTTAAAGTTGTCTTTTGAAGCAAAGTGGTACAAACACCAGCCTGTTTACAACGCTCTGCCAATTTTTTCAGGAGAGCATGCTGTATTTTCGGAGACTCTTCGTCCACGTCATCGGAGGTGTTTCGGTTTCATCTTATCCAATCAGGAATGTGCTTTAGCGCTTCGTAAGTGCTACGTCATCTTGGCATGGTCGGGATAGATCGTGTTGCATGGCAGATTGAAGACGGCAACCGCAGTTTTGGCGGGAAAAGACTTTGTTTCTGTTTGGAGCCGTTGTCGGCTTGCACTAGTGTCGAAGGTTCCGTTACATCTTTTAAGGCCATCTAGTTTACGCTACGTATTCCAAAAATAGTTCTTACAATGTAGTTGTTGGTACAAAATAGAAAGTGACATGAACTGAGCGAGTATACTTAAGTAAACTCTCTCAAAATTTTTCAGTGTTTCCGCATTGAAACAAAATGCAAGGTTTGTTGCCCTCTTTAATTAAAGTTCATGACTTTAAATAACTTAACACAACACAAAGACCTTTTGAGAAGTTGTTTGAAATAGAGATATCCTTTTGAACAACCTCAGGCATATTTGAGTATTTTACGTACGTAAGCAAAGATATGCTGGCAGCTTACTTGAAGGCGAAGGCGATTAACACAATGACTTTCTTTTCCTGTGTAAGCAAGTAGAAGCTTGTATTTCTCGAAAACAAGCAATGGGTTTATCAAACAAGTTGATAAATCTAAGTTGTAGCACCGTAGGACAAGAAAGAAACCCTTCGTCAGAACGACTGGTAGGATTATAGACGTGGTGGAGTTAATGTAGGAAGTAAGGCGTTTTCGTATTAGTGAGGCCATAGCAGGGAGTGAATGGGAGTGAATTAAGTGAATGAAAAGCGTTCGAAAAACCCATTTTTTTTCAACTTAGCACCAGCGCTAGTTTAATTTGAAACTAACCCATTTTTATCAATATTATAATTATTTCTTGAATAATTGATATTTTACTTGTCAAGTGATGAGAATAATTTTGTGTAATGTTGCGGTTTAAGTTATTATCTAGTTCATTTTTTTAGCTGTTAGATTTGTTCAATTATGTTTTCGTTCATTCATTTTTGGCTCGTGGTGCTTTAGGGATGGACCACTTAGAAAAGTGATGGGGGTGGGGGTGGGGAATTTTCAGCTTGCACGAATTTTTTTTTTCGCTCACTACTTGTGCAGGAATTTTTTTACTATGTGTGAAAAAGTCACAATTGGACCTTCCTTCTGCACGAATTTTTATTTTTACCTTCTTCCTTGCATGAATTTTTTTTCTTGGCATTTTCCCTTGCATGAATGTTTTTTTTTTGTTTTTTCCCCACCCCCCCCCCCCATCACTTTTCTAATGGTCCGTCCCTTAGCGCAAGAGCTATTGTGATGGATGGGGGATTTTGGATGTATGGCTTGAACAATAGAATTTTCGGAACCCAATCGCTTCAAGATCGTTAAAAGGTTCTTTTTTCGGCGGTCAATCAAAATTTACAATATGCCATGTGATCTTTGCATGTTCAACTCAAGTTCGGAAACGTGTAGAGGAACATGACACGTAGCCCTTTTTGCTCCACGATGCTCACCATATGATGCCTTTGATTAAGTCTTTTTTAGACTCCAACCTACCAGCTCACCAGTATGGCACCAGAAAGAAGGAGTAGTTGGAGTAACTGCTCAGATTTTATAAAAATTTGGGTTACACCTGGGGCAGTGGGTTGCAGAGAAGGATGCTGCGCTTTTAGGAACTGTTCGTTATTTATGGCTGGGGGGAGGGGGGGGCGGTGTTTAGAGTGGGGGGTAAAATTTTCAAAACCAAGGGAAATGGGGGCTGTTTTTTTAAATACAGTAGAATTAAGGGGGATAATCTTTTAGAATCCGTTATTTCAACCCTGTCGTTGCCGTTTTGCAGACACATTAAATCAAATTTGTTTTGGGCCAGTAGCATAAACTAGTGGGGGGAGGGGAATTTTTGGATGCACTCACTTTCGGGGAGGGGTACATTTTTAATCTGCCTTAGTTGGTTAAAAAATTACCCACCCCCCCCCCCCCCCATCCATAAATAACGAATAGTCCCTTTAGTGTTTCGAAAAAGAAACTCGACTCGTACCTATTCCCGCGTAAAGTTTCTTTATTTATCCCAAGATAATTATTAACCAAATATTTAACAGTATAATGTGACTGTGCTCCCAAGAAGAGACAACAAAGAGCTGGTGAATGGTATCAATCTGTGACCTTTGATTAAACCCTGCGACCTGCAAAAAATTAAAAACAAACAGTGAATTGGCTCTATACCAATTGATGAGCCGTGGGCTGGGATGGGAAGCGTGACGACCTCACACTTGGAGGTAGTAACGCAATACCAAGTTCTTCGAGTAATGTCTTCCCGTTATTCCATGATATGTCCCACTTGAAACAATTTTAGAAACAAATTCACCAAGTGCACTAATAACCTTGCGCGCACGTGAAACCATTATTGAATTAGATGGAAACGACCATCTTAACTGTCACGATAACATCGAATGATCCAAATATAATTTCACACTTCACCGATATTGCGTCTTGCTCAGTGCTTGCACTTGATTCATAAAATGTGGTTCCAAGTCTTGAGGAAGACAACAAGTTGTACAACATTTCTATAGCTATTACCCCATTGCATATTTTGACCCCAATTTTTGCTAAATCGTTTCCCAAAAAACTGTGGTTTTCATTTTAACCCGTTCCCTTTGCATTTTAACATTGTGGTAGATTAGGGATAGATATCTACTCTCCAGCTACACATGACAAAATGTAAGGCCTGCTTCAGACACCATTCTTTTTGGTAATAAGCTGAACTTGATGCAATAAATAAGACCCTTAAGAATCTCGACGTCTAAATGAGTAAGTGGCGGCTATTTCATTTCGAAAAACGGTTCAGTTGTTCTTCTCACCAGGCTTGGCAGGAAAATTGTTAAGAAAATGATTGATCCATGCTTAACCTAAGCATATCAAACTATAATTGCTCTATGTGCAAGTAGTAAGAGGGGTATAGAATGGTAGAGAGTAATAAACCACAGATACGGGGACAGAATATTTTATAAAAAATTGTTCAAGGATTTATCAGAAAATTAAACAGAGATTTTTTCCCCGTTTAAAAAAGTATCCGTAAAATCCGCACCACCCCCTCCCCTACCCCCTCCCCTACTCCCTTTCAAGGATTTATCAGAAAATTAAACAGACTTTTTGTGAATGGACCGCGGTGGTTTTCGAACTAGGGGGTGCGGAGCGGAGCGACGCAGCTGCTCTTCGAGCCCGTTACGCGAAAATTTTGCATAACTTCTGCAATAGTTCTGTTGTATAGGGCAAACAGCCATACCCGGCTTTGGCCCTGGAGGGGCCCCGGCTACGCAAAATCCACAAAAAATAACCAAAGATTTATCAGAAAATTAAACAGAGATTTTTATCAAGAAAGAAAATAAAATTTTGAATTTTTAATGTTAATTTAAATAAAATAAAATTTTGAATTTTTAATGTTAATTTAAAGAAATAACTTATGAAAGTATAAATGGAGAAATTACTAAAATTGAAACTTGATGAATTGAAGTTATATGGGGAGAGGTATGCTATACCAAAATGGAGAAGAATTAGAAAAGTAACACTAGTAGAAAAGTTATTTAATAATACTAAATTCATGAAAAAGTTTAAAAAAATTACTGATAATCTTACTCGTGAGCAAAGATTGAGGATAATATTAAATGATGAAGAGATTCCAAAACAATACGCAGAATTAAATTTTATTGATGATGATGAAATGGAAAAAATTAAACAAA
This sequence comes from Ricordea florida, assembly GCA_949710005.1. NCBI lineage: Eukaryota > Metazoa > Cnidaria > Anthozoa > Corallimorpharia > Ricordeidae > Ricordea > Ricordea florida. Next base: position 6,082,617 of record OX453287.1, on the reverse strand, counting down.
ATGTAAAATCTATTAAGGGACAAAAAAAATATCAAAGTGAAAAAAGCTATGAAAGAAATTATGAAAAAGAGGGAGCAAAACCTAAAACAAAAAACGTTAGTAGAAAAAGAAAACTCGCACCAAATTTTATAAAACCACAAAAACCATCAAACAAAACTTTTAATTGGGGAAATTATTCATTTAAGGTGATGGATAAAGATGAGTTTTTCAAAAAGCTTGAAGATTTAACCAATGAAAATATTATAAAACTTACTAATAACAAACAAACAAAACCCAGGCCTAGAAAAAAGGTAAATATATCTGATAGTGTGAGAGATGAATTGACTGAAGAAGAATTCAATATAATAGAACGTGAGACAGCATTGAATGGATATTTGAAAGTATATAGGATAGATGGAAGGAAAGGGTATGACCCTAGAAAATATCTAAATAAAATAAAAGAAAAAGTTATAGATCTAATTAATCAGAAAAAGAAACCAATCAAGGTAAAATTTATGTTAACATGTAATTTGATAAAAGAGTCTTTAGCTGAAAATCGTATTGAGGAAGAAACCGAAGGATACTTTAACTCAAATGTGGAAATAATTACTGATTCAGATGATTTAATTGAGATTTTTGATATTATGAAAAATCGTATACTAAAGGAGTATGAACAATTTTTATCAAATGCGTATAAGTTTAAATTTGACTATGTGAAAAAGTTTGATATTGGAATTGTGCCATACAACCCTCTTAGGGGAAATTCATATATTCCTTTACCAAAAAAATTAGCCTCCAAACAGGGAATTATTAACCCTAAGAATAATAATGATAATGAATGTTTTAAGTGGGCAATAATGATATATATAATGATATATATATATGGAAAAGATGTTCATTTGGAGAGAATAACTAAAGAAATGAGAGAAAGATCTAAGGAATTAAACTGGTCGGGAATAGAGTATCCTGTTTCAGTGTTTGGAACAAATCAGATAGAAAAGTTTGAAAGTCAAAATCCATATGGTATTAATGTTTTTTCTTATGAAGAAGGAGAGTTAAAAATAATTAAAAGGAGTAAAAAATTAGATGCGGAAAAGATAAATTTACTTTTTTTAACAGAGGGTGAAAAAACACATTTTTGTTTTATTAAGAATATTGGAAGGATAAATAATAAAAATTATAATAATAATGGGTGTGCTCGTTTCTATTGTGATAATTGCCTAAATTCATTTTATTCAGAACAGACATTGGAAGAATATAAAATAATTTGTTATAATAATGAAGAAGTTATGATAAAAATGTCAAAGAATGAAGATGGAACCCCCAAGCATATTGAATTCAATAATTTTAATAGAAAAATGAAAGTACCTTTTGGTATATTTGGAGATCTTGAGTGTTTTACAGAGAAAATAGATTCATGCTCTCCATATAAAAGTAAAAGCTATACTGAAAAATATCAGAAGCATAAACCGTCAGGATACAGATATCTTACAAAATTTTTTGATGATGAAATATATAAGCCTAGTCTTAAAAAATACACCGCTAATTCCTCAGATGATAATGTAGGAAAGAAACTTGTATTATCATTAGAGAAAGAAGCAAAGAAAATTTATGAAATTATCAAATCAAGAGATAAAGAATATTATAAAAAGGTGGTTATGAGTGAAGAAGATAAAATAGATTATGAATATGCTACTCACTGTCATATTTGTGAAAATAAATTAGGAGAAGATAAGGTATTAGATCATTGTCACCTAACAGGAAAGTATAGAGGAGCCGCACATAAAAAATGCAACTTGGATTATAAAATTCCTAAATTCATACCAGTAATATTTCACAACTTATCTAGGTATGATTCACATTTTATTATAAATTATCTTGGATTAACAAAAGGTAAAATAGACTGTATACCAAAAAATGAAGAAAATTATATTTATTTCAAAAAAGATGTTGTGGTAGATAGTTATATTGATAAAAATGGTAAACCAAAACCAATAACAATAGAATTAAGATTCATAGATTCATTTAAATTTATATCAAGCAGTCTTAGTAACTTAGTTGAAAATCTTACAAAATGTGGAAAGTGTGATGCATGTAAACCTGGAGATTGTATAAGGAGATACATAAAAGATGGAAAGGTTATTCAGTATAAAGGTATTGGAAAATGTGGTGAATGTAAGAATTGTAATTTAGCTGAAAGTAAGTGTATTTCACCAACAGATGAAAAACTAACTCTTACTAGAAGATATTTTGGAAAAAATACGAATATTATGATTAGAAAGGGTGTTTTCTTTTACGATCACTTTGATAGATTTGATAAACTAAATGAAACTGAACTTCCACCAAAGGATGAATTTTACTCAAAACTAAACTATGAGCATATAACAGAAGATGATTACCAACATGCTAAAAAGGTGTGGGAAACATTTAATATGAAAACAATTAGGGATTATCATGACATTTATCTAAAGTCGGATGTACTACTCTTAGCAGATGTATTCGAAAACTTTAGAAATGTTTGTATTAAAAACTATGGGTTGGATCCAGCCTGGTATTTCACAGCACCTTCACTGGCCTGGGATGCAATGTTAAAGTTAACTAAAGTTAAATTGGAGTTACTAACTGATGTTGATATGTTACTTATGTTTGAACAAGGCGTGCGAGGAGGTGTTTCTCAAATATCAAATAGATATGCTAAAGCTAACAACCCATACATGTCAAACTTCATATCAGGGCTAATCAAATCATATATTGTATATCTAGATGCAAATAATCTATATGGTGGAGCAATGAGTGAAAAACTGCCCACACATGGTTTTGGTTGGGTGAAAGAAAAAGATCTAAAAAACTGGAGAAATATACCGGGCGTATATAAGGTTGATTTGGATTATCCTAAACATCTTCATGATTTACATAATGATTATCCTCTAGCTCCAGATAAAATGAAAGTTAATAAAGTTCAGAAATTAATCCCAAACCTAAAAAATAAGAAAGAATACGTTGTTCACTATAAAACCCTAAAACTTTATGAAAGTATAGGATTAAAAATAACAAAGATTCATAAAGGTATTAAATTTGAAGAGTCAGCATGGTTAAAGCCTTACATTGATTTGAATACTAAATTAAGATCTCAAGCAAAAAATGAGTTTGATAAGGATTTCTTCAAACTAATGAATAACTCTGTGTTTGGTAAAACAATGGAAAATATTAGGAAAAGGGTAGACATTCGATTGGTTACTAATGAAAAAGATGCAAAAAAATTAACAACAAAACCTAACTTTCATCATTTTACCATATTTTCTGAAAATTTGGCGGCTATACATATGAAGAAAACATCACTAACATTCAATAAACCTGTTTACCTGGGTATGTGTATTTTAGATTTAAGTAAAACAATAATGTATGATTTTCATTATAATTATATAAAACCCAAATATGTAGAAAAAGCAAAATTACTTATGACAGATACAGACAGCCTTGTTTATTATATAGAAACAGAAGATTTTTATAAGGATATAAACCCAGATGTTAGAGATAAGTTTGACACAAGCAACTTTCCTAAAGACCATCCATCTGGTATTGAGACTGGTGTGAATAAGAAAGTTGTCAATATGTTTAAAGATGAAGCTGGTGGAAAGATAATAAAAGAGTTTGTAGGTTTGAGGGCAAAGTTATACTCTTATCTAATGGAAAATGATGAAGAAATAAAGAAATGCAAGGGAATGAAGAAAGCAGCTATAAAAAAGAAAATAATATTTAATCATTATAAGGATTGTCTTTTTACTGGAAAACCGCAGATGAGACTAATGAATGTAATTAGAAGCTACAAACATGATGTTTATACAGTAACAATTAATAAAATTGCTCTATCTTCTGATGATGATAAGAGAATAATTTGTGAAAATAAAATGGATACTTTAGCATATGGTCATTGGCGTCTCAAAACAGAATCAGGTGGTAGCTCTGTATCAAAAGGTACAACTTTAATCTCCTCCCTTACAAACCCTCTCCTTGGTCCATCTTGTAAATAATATAAAACTGGTTGATTAGGTGAAATTACACTTCTATAAATATCATAAACTTTAATACTCCAAATAGGATCTGTAGCCCTCCTTTTTTCGCCGCCCTCAAGTTCGCCTGGAGATAATAAATATCTAACTTTAACACCAGGTAGTATCCTAACCTCATCAAGCCCAACAACTCGCTTATACTTTTTTGGTTCTATATCAACTTCTTTCTGTTTTATAGCCTCATCTGGTTCTTTTCCAGTTAATCTCGTTGGTGTATTATTCAAAGTTTTTAGAATATCAGGTAATCGTTTTACCCATACTCTTGACCTTTCATCACTAATCATTTCTTGTGCATATTGATGAATAAATAATCGTTCGCTTAATGTTCTGTTTGCTCTTTCCACAAACGCTTGAGCTCTATGATTTCCAGCTTCACTTCTCTGTATTTTCACATTATGATAATTCATAAGTTTTGTCACATCACCCATAAATTCTCTTCCAGGATCAACAATTAATGTTTTGGGATATTTCATTTTTCTGGAATATATTTTTTCAAAAGCATTTGAAATTTCCCTACTTTCTTTTGAGGTTAATGGTTCTGCATCTTTGTATCTCGAGGCTACATCAACAACAACTAATGCGTATTTATATGTTTTTCTTCCAACTCTATCATGCGGTAAAAATAATAAATCTGCTTGATGAATCTGATTAGGTTTATCTACAGTCCAGTGAGGTCTAGGTATATATTTTGGAGCAGGTAGATATATTTGCCAAATTGCCTGTTTCTCAAGCCATCTTTTAGTCACATTTTCACTTACTTTTGCTCTCTCGGCTAATTTAGGTATTGCTGAATATCCTTTCCAATATCCCTCAGTTGAATAATATATCCTACTGAAATTTTTTGATAAGGTAGAACTCATTTAAAGATTACTCGCCCATTCCTTAAAATAAAATATGACAACCGTATCTGAAAAAATTAACCCAAACAGGATTCCAAGAGAGCCACTCGGTTTGAAATCGGAAGCAACATTGAATAGAATTACACTAAACCCATCATCAGCTAATCCGGGAGAAACACTATATTTAAATATTCCTAAACTTTCTGAAAATTTAGTGATTGTGCCAGGAAGTGTATCTCTAGTATTTAACTTGACTGTTGAGGGGCATGAAGATAACACCCTAGTGAATAATGTAGGTAGTAACCTTGTATCCAGACTCAGGGTTCTTTTTGGAGGTGAAACACTACAGGATACTCAAAGATACGATCTATTTCAAACATACCATGACTTATTCTTAACAGATGAAGAACGGGAGGATAGATTAAGGCAAGGTATTTCTTCTGAAAACATGAGGAAGCTACGGACAAATGCGGGTGATAAGGTAGACACAGATGCAAAAGAAGTAGCTCTTGCAGTAGTTCACAACACCAAGTATAATATCCTACTAAACCATCCTATTCTAAACGATCATGGAGTTTTCTACCCAAAGGCGTTAGATCATCAAATAATCTTTGAGATTACACTAGCTCCAGTTAACGATATTGTTGTTTATTCTGACAAGACCAAGACCCCAACTTACAAAATCACAAACCTTGAGTTGGAATATTCTTGTATATCAAGCGAATACTTAGCTCGTGAGGCACAAGCAGCTTATCAAGTTGGTAAGGGGTTCTTTTATGAGAATGTCACTCTACACAAAACTTTCACCATATCCAGACCTACAGACAGCGTTATAAACCAGCATATTAATCTTCCTAGAAGGTCAATTACAGGGATATTATGTTTGTTTACATTACCATATGGTGAAGGAGCACGAGATTCTGAGAATTTTTTCAATCCAGGTATCACCTCAATCAATATCGATGTTAATGGTGTACCAAATCGTTTCTACTCTAAGGGAATGGTACCTTCAGACCTATGGGAGTCGGTAAAGAAACGTTTCAGTGGTTCTTCCCGTTGGTCAGTAAAGGAAAAGGATTTTTATAGTAAAAAGTTTGCTCTGTGGATAGATTTGAGAACTCACCCAGATAATGGTATTCATGGAGGGGGTCTGGCCTTAAATAACGCACAGGATGGTGTAAAAATAGAAATTAAAAGAAAAGTTAGTGGATCTGGTATTATGACTTGTTATATGTTTGTAGTAGCTGATGCATTAATGGAGGTTATGAATTCAAACTTAAGATCAATCATGTATTAGTTAAAAGAAAAGATGGAAGAATTACGAGAAAAATTACCATTCCATTGCATTATAACGGGCCCAACAAATTGTGGAAAGACAAAGTATCTCATTGATCAACTCCGAGGCCCATTCCTAAAATTGTTTGAATTCATTGTTTTAATATGCCCAACTTATGCTAAAAATAAAACATATCATAATTTTGCTAATAAAGATAAACATTTCTATGTATTATCACCAGATGCAAGTAACATTGATGAGATTAATGAATTATTAACTGATTGTCAAAATTTATTTTCCGGAACAAATACATTAATAATTTTAGATGATTGTGCTGTTTCTAATGATTTGAAAAAACGATCAAACAAGTTTATAGATTTAGCGTTCTCTGGAAGACATCATGGATTATCCGTTTGGGTTCTAACTCAGCAATTAACTTCAATAGCAAAACCCTTCCGTGAAAATGTAGCTTGTGTTGTTACTTTCCATAACCCATCACAAAAAGGTATGAAGATGTTTTTCGAAGATTATGGTGGCGATTTAGACACTGAAACTAGTAAAAAATTTGTAGAACTACTGAAAAAAGAAAAATATTCTAGACTTTGTTTGTGTTTACGTCACCCATTTAATTGCTATTTGGAGATCCCTGAAGTTATTTAAAAACAATCAATATATTATCACAAAAGATGACAGACGATAGGAAGAAACATGAATTTGAAGATGATGATGATTATATCCGCCTGGAAGGCGGGCCCGGCTCCGCCGATAATTATGAGACGTGGCAAGATGATTTGGAAAAGTTGATTGATAGAGAACTTATAAAATTTGTAGGTTTATTAGGGTTGGTTGGATTCCAAAGCTATCTTTTACTACTATATTATCATCTAATTCAACGATAGGTAAAACCGTTTTAAAAAGAATCTAAAGCCCTGACAAGAAAATTGTAAAATGACAGAAGTTGAAGATTATATTGAAGAAGAAAAGACTGAGGTAAAAGATAATGATGATAATGAAGTTGAAATAAAACAAGAATCACTAGCCATCCTCGCAGCTCTTGGAACCACAAAGGAATATTTAGGGGTTGATATGAGTCTTGGTGATATAAAAAAATTATCAGTAAAAGACATTGAAAAATATTATAATAGATATCAGGCAGTATTAGGTAAGAAAATTAGTAGTGGATTAGTTGATTCATCTCTTCAATTAGTTTCTCAAGTCATTTCTTACATAGTTCCAGTAGATGATATAGAAGCTCTTTGTGTGGATTTAAAGAATGATGACTTGGTAAATCGCGAACTGACAAACATTGTAGGGCTCTTAGCATTGAAAGCAGGAAGATTGGCAGCACTTGCTAGCGGGCTATTTCAGGTTGCTAAACATGTTAAAATAGGTAAAATACAACAAGTTACAAGTACAATTACAGATGATTACAACAAAACTGAGCAGGCTACTGAATACAAAAAATAAATAATGTTTGTAGAATATAAAAGAGATATGGAAATTGTAAATCAAAAAGCTTTAAAACTTATTGCAGATGTAAAAAGGATGCTAGATCATAAAAACCAACAAAATAAAGAAATTATAAAAGATATTGAGATGCTAAAAGAACAAATACGTAGTGATGCAAGCAAAACTTATCCAGATACTGATTTACTTCGCGGACCTAAAGGGGTCTAAAGATTCTTTACTTTGTGAAATAAAATAATAATGTCAGAAGAAGTTGTTGAACAAATTACAATAGATACTATACCTGAAAAGAAAGATAATAAAAAGAAAGAGAAAGATCCTAAAAAGGTTGCGGCTGGTAAGAAACTAGCAGAATATAACAAAAAAGCTAAAGAAGCGTTGGCTAGGGAAATGAAACGAGAAAAGGAACAAGCGGATATTAAACAGGAAGAAAATTCAAACCAAGAGAGTGAACCTAAAGCATGGATTCCAGAGCTATCTTTTACCACTGTTTTATCTATTGTTGGAATAGGGTTTACAGCATTTGATATGTTTATGAGATATTATAAGAAAGACCCGAAGGAAAACATAACATCACAAGTTCCTCAAAGACCACCACCTCAAAATATCCTCATACCAACACAGATTCCAAAAATAGGAATGTTATAAGGACGAATCTAAACATGAAATAAGTAGTTTAAAGATTTCTTAATGATACAGTAAAAAATTATGTCAACTGAAAACAAACTTGTGAAAACTGTTACTGATTCAGCAGTCCTTATTGGATTAGCAGCTGGAGTTGGATATGTAGCTAAAAAGGCTATGAAAGAATCATTTATGAACGACCCATCCTCAAGTATTACAAATTATGCTAAATGGGTGGTTGTATTATCGGGTAGTATGTACCTAAAAACATATTTAGAGGATCAAAAGATTCTACCAAATTAAATATTTATGGCAACAATTGCAATGATGATTGGTGGGGCTATATTGAATGCTACCGCTTTTGTTGGCGGTTCATATCTTGCAAAATCTCTATCTGGCGATAAAACAGATACAGAAAAAATACGACGCGATAAGGCATTAGAAAAATATCAAAAAGATTATGCAACATTTCAGGAAAATAGACAGAAACTAATTGATTGGAAAGTAAAACAAAAGGATGATAAATACCAAGCCTCAAAAAATATTTCGAATACAGATGAAGCTTTGAAATTATATAGTCAAATGCATGAACCAAAATTTGCGGATTATTATAGACCTAGTGAAAATCAAAAGATGGGTGAAATGGCATATGTAGGTGGTGGTATGTTGGCATTGGGTTATATGGTAAGTAAATTATTTTAGGTTATCGTATATGTTTAATTTAAAGATTTCTTACTGATGAGTAAAAAAATCATGGCAGAAGGAGGAGATATACCTAAAGAAATACCAGACTTTGAACCAACTGATCTAGATGATGATGTTGATAGAGAAAATATGGAAATGGATCCAATATCATCAACCACCCGTCTAATTAACCCTGATGATGATGAGGAGGAAGAAACTTCATTTGGTGGTAGGAGAAATTATGAGAAGGAGGGTGCAAGACCTAAATTACCTAGTGATAAATATGATAATAGGATGGAAGCTTTGCAATACATAAAAAGTTTGTTTCCGGATTTCAACCCTTTGGATTCTCCATTTACAGCAGAATGGGATAGCGAAGGGAATTTGAGGGTTAAATTGAGTAATCAGAAAAATGCTGTAGGACATATATTGATTGATAAAGATGGGGTAATAAAAGTTGATAATTTACCAATTACCTTCAGAAAAGCTCTAGGTGCTGATTATGAATCCATGCTTATAAAAAATAATAATCTTTTATCACAATTGAATGAAGCTAATGAACAAAATATGGAATTACTTAATGTAGTACAAGGATTGGAAGCAACCACAAAAGTATATCCTATGGAGATTAGTCGATATGAACAAAAAGAAAAAGAAATACGTCAATTCGCTGAGAAACAACAAGCGGAAAAAAAGGAAATAAAAAGTCTTTTTGATGCAACTGTTAAACAAAATATAGAATTAAAAATACAGAAAGATAAACTTTTGAATGAAATTAATGTATACAAAGATGAAATAGATAAGTATAAGAAGGGGCAGTCAAATTTAACAATGATAGAACGTAGTAATGAAAGATTACAATCTGAAATTGTTAAATTAAGTGAACTAACAAGAAAGAGTTTTATTTACAACCAAGAACAAATATCCGATCTGGAGAGTAAAAATGAAGAAATAATTAAAAATCTGCCATTACGAGAACGTGTGAAGGCTATCTTCAAAAAATATGGTTTTACAGTATTTGCAGTTGTGAGTGCTGTAGGTGTGGTTATTGGTGTAATAATTTCTAATCTTTCCAAAGGGCTAACCACACTAGGAAAAGGTGTGGGAAATGGTTTTAAAGCTATTGGAAAAAAACTCGGCGAAATATTACCAGGGATGGTTGGTGCGATTGTAAGCTTTCTGTTCAAAACAGCGGGCGAGGTCATTGGTTTTTTAGGTAAGAATGCTTGGCTTTTGATAATGGCTGTGGTTCTATATTTTGTGGAAAGGGTAAAGAAGAGTCGATAACAAAACCCTCCCTAATTCATTTTGCTTCGCAGCCCTAAAAGGTCTAAAGATATCATGTTGATCAGTAAAATACAATATGGATGACTACAATAGAATTTACGGCCCAGCCGGTCCCGAGCGAAGCTCGATTTATCCTAATGTGCCTGTTAATTCAGACCCGAGTTCCTCATTTCAGTCGGTTAATTTCAGACTACAAAAGTCATGCGAAGTACTACAAAATCTTGAGAAGGAAATTAAACATTACGAATATGTTATGAAAAAGTATAAACGAGCAAGAGGTATATTTACAAAAATAAGTGTTTGTAGTGGGGTGTTTTCAGTTATCCTATCTGCAAGTGGCCTTGGAACCTCCCTTACTGGTTTTGGTGCTGCTGTTGGTATCCCATTAGGAGCTGTGGGAGGTATTTGTGGGGGAATATCGGTTGGATTTGGTTCAGCTTCTAAACGACTTTCACATAAAGTTAGTAAACATGAACAGACAGTTTCTTTGGCAAAAGCAAAAGTAAACACTATTAACGACTTGGTTTCAAAGGCTCTAAAAGATAACGCTATATCCGACCAAGAATTTTCGTTAATTTTATCAGAGGTGGATAAGTTTGAAAAACTAAAACTAGAAATCCGCCAAAAAAACAGGAAAGATGCAGAAAAAAACTTAAATATGAATCAGATAAGAACAGAGGTTCGAGCGGAAATATTAAAGGAACTGGCCGAAGGGAGGGGAAGAACAGATCCCGCACGTTGAAAATTTCATATGAGAGAACTGATGTAGGATGGAATTGTTATGCTGGTGTTAGAAAAGAGGTGATTTAAAAGCATATCTTTATCAACGTAAATAATATGGGATTATACAATGATTTCATAAATATGTATCCAAGGGCTGACACAGGCAAATTCATATTTATAGCTGATTCGTATGGTGGATACATTAAGTGGAGATATAATGGAATGACTGTCATGTCTAATGATGATCCAACTGGAAAAACATGGACTGATGACCTATCACCTCATATGAAAAGACTTTTATGGAAAGATTTAGGGTTGGATGATTCTGAATTGATTTCTACATTTTTCCCAAAGAGTTTAACCATAACAAATCAATCTTATCCTATACCAGCTATTAACTTTGATGACTTTACAACTGATGTAACAAAAATGCTAACCTTTCTAGATATATATGTTTCAAATACTAAGAAATTCACAGCAAAGATGAGAAACATATTTACATCTCAGGTTGTAACATTCAAATCTGGAAAACAAAGTAGAAAATGGTTGAACTCTCCTGATATGAATTATTGGCCTCAACAACTTAACTTTGCAGTTTGGTGTGCAACATCTGGTTGTGGTATAAGTCCTTTCGTGAGTCTAAATTATCCTAAAGTAATTAGTAGTTTTATAAAGTTTCATATATATTTCACAATAAGGCGAATATTGTATGAATTGAAACTGCCTTTACCAGATGAACAACCTTTTGTTATAAATAATAATCCATATAGTAAAGTTGCATATCAACGATTGTGTGCTGAATTTGGAATTGCTAATAATTCTGACTTTAGATGGAAAGGGGGTAGAAACGGCGGATTGGGAGATATATTCCTTGATTACGGTGCAGGATATCATGGAAAAGGTGGTGGATATCAAAATGTACATATTGTAAGGAATTATGATGTTGAAGCAGATCGATGGCCTGGTGAAGGTGGTAAATTCGCTGATGAAGGAGGAAAGAAGGAAAAGGGTAATCTCATTTCATTTATCCGTAATGATGACTTTGCTGATTTCAAATATGCCTGGTTTATCCCAACAAGTGGACATGGGCTCACGAAAGCCGGTCTTGGTAGATTGAATCGATCTGCTGAAGCTTTTGTTTACTGTATATTGGGTGCACAAGCCAACACTAGAAATTCAATTTATGGTAATGGCGGTGGAGCGATTGAGACACAACAAGAATTCTTGGCTTTATTTGAAAGTAGTGTGATCGAGAATGACATTTCTAATTCGATTAAAAATTATCAAAAATCTGTACAGGAAACGAAATTACGGCTTGATTTAGCTGTTGCACCGGGTATATGGTTAATGCCAAGTAATATGATTATAAATACAGAGAGTGTGGTTGGATATAATAACAAACTTATGAAAACGAGTAATGATATGAATTTTGGTGTGAATAATTCCCTAAACACTGAAGCAAAACAAGTTGGAATAAGTCATAACTTAGGATCTTCAAAGTTAAAGTTACCTCATATTCGCCCGGAAGGTAAAAATGAAACGAAGAAAAACCCGAAGGAACCAAAACCCTCAACGAAAACAGACTCGATGAAACAGGAAAATTATATTGACTCAACGCAGCATGAAAATAATATATTAGCATTTATAGTTGTCGCTGGCGGATTAGCGTGGTATCTATTTCGGTAGATGACTGGATTTTTCAGCTTACGCGTAAGTCGTTTTTTATCACAGGTTAATTAACATAACAATTTTTTTCGGCTTACGCGTAAGTCGTTTTTTATCACAGGTTAATTAACATAACAATTTTTTCGGCTTACGCGTAAGTCGTTTTTTATCACAGGTTAATTAACATAACAATTTTTTTCGGCTTACGCGTAAGTCGTTTTTTATCACAGGTTAATTAACATAACAATTTTTTTCGGCTTACGCGTAAGTCGTTTTTTATCACAGGCGGTTATTATAGAAATTTAAAGATGAATATGGTGTAATCAAAACAAAATGTTGAGTATTACCATGTATGAGTCTGAAACTAGAATTTATTTAGATCCTCCTCACTACTATGTAAGCGGATTTATAAGCCCGTTTTTAGGTTATTTTCAAATTTGACAGGAAAATCTCTGTCCTTTTTAGCTTATGGGTTATTTTCAAATTTGATAGGAAAATTAAACAGAGATTTTTTAGCTTACGGGTTAATTTTAGATTTATCAGAAAAGGTAGGTGTTTTAGCTTACAGGTTATTTTTAAAATTTGACTGAAAATTAAGCAGAGATTTTTTAGCTTAAATTTATAAGTACGTTTTTTCAGATCACAAAAAAATTGATTTAAAGGATAGGAAATATACATAAGATTAGTTATGGAAAAAAAAGGAAGTTTTGTAGAAAAGCCAGAAGAAAATGGCAAAATAATAAGAAGCTTAATAATAAAACAGTTAGTAAAAATTATCAAAGAAAAAGGTAAAAAATTACCAAAAAATGTAGTTATGAAAGAGTTGCGTAAAATTCCAGAAATTGATAAGTTTTTTGAAAATAATCCAAGCCAATTACAAATTCCAATTCAAGAAATTGGTTTATTTCACGATCAACCGCAAAAACCAATTCTTGATGGGCCGGTACCTGAAATTAATGTTCCAATTCTCAAACCAAAGAATATTTTTAGGGTAATGGATAAAGAAAAGTTTTCCAAAAGGCTTGAAGAATTGGCAAATGAAAACATCATAAAATTTAATGGGAGTGATACTAAAAGTAAAACAAAAAGAAAGGTAAATATATCTGACAGCGTAAGAGATGAATTGAAGGAAAAAACTAAAAAGAAAAGAACAACAACCCTCAAAATATTTTCAATAAACCTAAATGAAGATGATCCCCTAATTCGAAATAACCGGGGAATAAATGAAAATATTATTAGAATTAGGAGGAATCTAAATAATGATTTGACAGAAACAATTTATAATGAGTTGGAACCTCAAATAGAAATGGGGGTAAGAATTGTTTTCAGTTTTTCTGCTTTGATTCAAAGAGGAAATGGAGAAATAGCTTATCACTTTCATACATTTAGAAGCGGAGGAACTTTTAATTCCCTTTCAGAAATAAAAAAATATATAGAGAGGTGTGAGGGCGAGAGATTGAGCTTAGAAGGAGATGCTTGGATGAGAGCATATTTACCCCCAGAAAAGAAGATTAATAAATCAGGTGTTAATGAGGGTGGAGTTGAGTTTAGAGAAGTACAAATAAAAGTTATTAATACCAGACAGCCTTTGGTTGGGTGTGGAAGATTACCCGATGAATTACGAAAGAAAAAATGTATTTACTCTGTAGATGATAAAGATGATAATCTCTGTGTATGGAGGTGTTTGGCTATTCTAATGAATATTATTGATGGTAAACAAAATCCCGAAAAAATTAAGAAAAATCCTGAAAAAAGAATAGAGAAAAGAGCATTATATCTTGCTAGAACTTTTTACGGCAACAAAAAACTAAAAAGAGAAGATGTTAGATCAACAAAATTGGTTGATTTTGAGAAAATTTCAAAAGTTTTCTCCATAAACATTCGGGCTTACGAGCAGAAAGATATATCAAATTTTAAAGTTTGGAAATTGGTGTTTGGGAAAAATAATTTCAAAGATGATTTACCAAGTTTAAATTTAGGTCTTTATAATAATCATGGTTTTTTCATTAAGGATCTAGACCTTCTTGCCCAAAACTGGGTATGCCAAGGATGTAAACAAAAATTTACCAGACACGACGATTTAAAAAGGCATTTTACCAATGAAACATGCACAGGAGGAGAGACAAAAATATTATGCACGGGAGAAAAGATAAAACACATCATGAATGAATCTGATAAAGTTTTTTATGGTGGTAAAATAAATTTTAGTTATAAAGCATGTAGGTGGATAGAACACCAATCTAAAATTATGGGTAAACATATTCATCACGCGCTTTGTGGTCATGGTGGCGAAAGGTGTTATAGGGATGAGAAGGGGAATGAGATTTTGTTTGACGGATACGAGCCTGTCACAAATACAGTTTTTGAGTTTTATGGATGTAAATGGCATGGGTGCCCGTGTTCAACAACCGACAAAATTAAATATAATGAAACTATTGAAAGAGAGAATATGATAAAAAGCTTGGGTTATAATGTAGTATCGGTTTGGGAGTGTGAAAATCCTGAATTACCCAAAATATGGTTCAAAAAGAAATTTAATCCATATCCCTATTTTATTGATTACGATTTTGAGGGATTATTACAAAAAGAAGATAAACAGATTACCGATGATTTAATTTTCACCCATACTCACATTCCAGTTAGTGTTGCAATAATCGATAATTTAACAAAAAAACCCGTTTTTATTTGCAACCAAAATCCTGATCTCCTCATTAAAGAATTCGTTGAAAAATTGGAGGAAATAAGAAAAATTATAGTCGAAAAGGTTAAAGAAGAATACCCGCTTCCTGATCAAGATTCCTTGCAAAAAAATGTCTTACAAAAATATGAAGAATGGTGTAATCAAGTACCTGTTTTTGGGTTTAATAGTGGAAAATATGATATTAATTTGGTTAAAAGGCATTTTATAAAACACATGACCGATAGAACAAGGGATATTTTTATTGCAAAGAAACAGAATAGGTATATGTTTTTATCAACACCTAATTTCAAATTCTTGGATATAATGTCCTACCTTGCGCCTGGAGTTTCTTTTGATAAGTGGTGCAAAGCAAACAATTGTCAAGCCAAAAAACTTGTACTTCCTTATGAAAAATTGGACGGATATGATAAGCTTTCCTTAGTTGGACCCGTGAAACATGAAGATTTTTACTCTTCCTTGAAAAAGAAAAACATTTCAAAAGAAGAATATGAAGAATATTTGCTAGAATTCGAAAAGAGGGGCTGTGTTACAATGTTAGACTGGTTGAAAGAGTATAATTTGAATGATGTTATTCCCTTTCTAGAAGCCCTTGAAAAAACAAGGCGATTATATTATCCAGATGAAATTGATATATTAAAAGATGCCGTTTCCATCCCGGGGGTATCAATGAGGGCTGTTCTAAATAAATATCAAAAAATGAAGAAGAAAGGTGATCCTGAATTGTACGCCCCAGGACAATACTGTATTCATAGGTGTTGTAATAATGAGTTTTGCAAAAACTGTCAAAAGATAAGAAAAGATTGTAAAATATGCGACAAAAATAAGATTTATAAATTATTGAAAACGGGTATGGTTGGAGGCCCAAGTATTATATTTATGAGATATGCGGAGGCAGAAAAAACAATGATTCGTCCTCATAAATATAAATTTCCTGAAAATTGCGTGAGAATTCTTGGTTATGACGCAAATGGTTTGTATCTATACTGTTCTGGACAAGAAATGCCATGCGGAAAAGAAGAATGCGTTGAGGTTGAAAATCCATCAGATCCTAAATTTATTAAGAAGATTTGCAAAGATATTCTTGCCGGTAATCTTTTCGGATTTTGCCAAGTTGATATCCATGTCCCCGTTCATCTAAAAGAAAAGTTTGAAGAGTTCTCTCCCTTATTCATTGTAGATGAAGTTCCTGAATATTTAGTACCAGAGCACATGAAAGAATATCAATTAGCGACAGGTAGAAAACATCTAAAAGCCAATAAAAAATTGCTTGGTGTTACCAAGGCAAAAAAGATATTTTTATATACACCTATGATAAAATGGTATCTTAATCATGGCTTGGAGATTACCGCCATCTATAATATTTTAAAGTATGAATCGGGAAGGCCCTTTGGATTTTTTCCAAAAGAGGTGGCAGACGCAAGAAGAGATGGAGATATTGAAGTTTTATTGGAACAACTAAGTAAAGCTTTTGATGAAAACAAGATTGATGATGTAGTGAAAATTACCAATGAATTAAACCAATTTCCCGATATATTTAAAGTTATTGAAGAAAATAAAGATATCAAAGTATTGCTTGAAAAACTAAAATCAAAGTACAAAGGTTGTAAAGAATTAGCAGACACGAATAAACTTAGGGGAAATTCTTTTTATGGTAAAATGATAGAAGATAAAGAAAAACATAATATTACAAGGTATACTCAGGATGAGGAAGAGGTTGAAAAAGCTCTAAGATCTGCGTTCTTTGAGGATCTTAATGAAATAAATGACACATATGAAATAGTAAAAAGAAAAAGATTAATAAAAATAGACAGACCCTATCAATGCGGAATTGCGGTGTATCAGCTAGCAAAATTAAGAATGCTGGAATTCTATTACGATTTTCTAGATAAATATGTGGATAGAAAGGATTTTGAGCTGATACAAATGGATACTGATTCTATGTACATGGTAATCTCGTCTGAAAACTTGGATGATATTATAAAACCCGAAATGAGAAAAGAATATTTTAATGGGGGAAAAGAAAAATTCCTATCAACTTCTAAATATCATGACAAGACCCCGGGCTTGTTCAAAAAAGAGTTTGTTGGTATACGAATGATTGCAATTTCTTCAAAATGTTATTACGCGGAGGATGAGAAAGGAAAGGCAAAGTATAGCGCTAAAGGTATAATTCATCGTCAAAACGAACTAAATTGGAATGGTTACTGGGCGGCTTTGAAAGGGGCAAATGATATGGCACAAAATACAGGATTTAGAGTTAATGATAATCAAATTGTGACATATTCACAAAATAAAAAGGGATTGAATGCATATTATGATAAAAGATGGGTTTATGAGGATGGAATTCACACAAAACCATTATATTAGTTCATTTTCAAAACATAATTAGGAGGTAACTCTGTATCATACGGAATAACCTGTAATTCTTCACGCACAAAACCTCGTCTTGGCCCATCTTGTAAAAAGTATAAAACAGGTTGATTAGGAGAAATTCTACTTCCAGAAATATAATAAACTTTTATACTCCAAATAGGATCTGTGGCTCTTCTTCTTTCTCCGCCTTCAAGTTCACCGGGAGATAATAAATATCTAACCTTAACTTCAGTTGGTAGTCTAACCTCATCAAGCCCCACTGAACGTTTATAATTTTTAGTTTCAATATCAACCTCTTTCATTTTTATAGCCTTATCAGGCTCTTTACCGGTTATTCTCATAAGTGTATTATTCAAGGTTTTTAGAATAGCTGGTAATCTTTTCACCCATACACGCGATCGATCATCACTAATCATTTCCTGCGCATATTGATGACTAAATAATTTTTCTCCTAATATTCTATTTGCATTTTCCACAAATGCTTGAGCTCTATGATTACCGGCTTCACTTCTTTGCATTCTCACATTATGGTAATTCATGAGTTTACTAACTTCTCCCATAAATTCTTTCCCAGGATCAACCATTAATGTTTTAGGGTATTTCAATCTTCTAGAATATATTTTCTTAAAAGCTTCTGATATCTCTCGACTTTCTTTTGAGGTTAATGCTTCAGCATCTTTATATCTCGAGGCGATATCAACCACAACTAACGCATATTTATATGTTTTTCTTCTAACTTTATCATGCGGTAAAAATAATAAATCTGCTTGGTGAATCTGATTGGGTTTATTCACAGTCCAATGTGGCCTAGGTATATATTTAGGAGCAGGTAGATAGATTTGCCATATTGCCTGTTTCTCCAACCATTGTTTTGCCTCATTTTCACTTACTTTCGCTTTCTCAGCTAATTTAGGAATTGCAGAATATCCTTTCCAATACCCTTCGGCCGAATAATATATTTTTGTCATCATTTAAAAATAAACAAATTATCTTATAAATCAAATGGTGTCGGAGGAAGAAAAAATAAAATTTACCGAATACCAAATCAACATTATGAAAAAAATTATTAGAAAAAAAATTCTATATATGGAAGATGGCGATCAAATTTTTAATGTTTTAATTTTAATTCCTGAAGCGAGAGAAGGTTTACTAAAACATATTTCCAAGTTAGAAAATAGAACAACACAGGTTTAAAGGTTAACTAAAGTATCTTATAAATTACAATGACGTCTGAAAAAATTAATCCAAACAGAATTCCCAAAGAACCATTTGGTTTGAAAGCAGAATCAACATTGAATCGAATTACTCTTAATCCATCCTCAGCCAGTCCTGGAGAAACATTATACATAAATATTCCAAAACTAGCCGAGAATTTGGTGATTGTTCCGGGAAGTGTATCTCTTATGTTTGATTTGGATGTCGAGGGGCATGCTAATAACACAGTTGTGAATAATTTAGGCTGCAATCTTGTAACCAGAATGAAAGTTCTTTTTGGGGGAGAAACATTGCAAGATACTCAAAGATATGATTTATTTCAAACCTATCATGATTTATTCTTAACCGAAGAAGAGCGCGAAGATAGATTAAAACAAGGTATTTCTTCGTTAAATATTAGAAAACTTAGAACAAAAGCCGGAGATGCCAAAACACAAGATGTAAAAGAAGTTGCCCTCGCTAATGTTCACGGCTCAAAGTACAGAATACCAATAAATCATCCTATTCTAAATGATCATGGGGTTTTTTACCCAAAAGCATTGGAAAATCATCTTATATTTGAGCTTACACTTGCACAGGTAAATAATATTCTTATTTATTCTGATACAACTAAAGCACCATCATATTCAATCAAAAACTTAGAGTTAGAATATTCCTCAATTTCTAGTGAATACTTAGCCCGTGAGGCCCAAGCAACTTATCAAGTTGGTAAAGGATTCTTTTATGAAAATATTACCTTACACAAAACTTTTACATTTTCCATTGGGGGTGACGGTGTTATTAATCAGCATATTAATTTACCGAGAAGATCAATGACAGGAATATTGTTTTTGTTTTTAATTCCTCAAGCTGCAGGAGCAAGGGATTCTGAAAATTTTTATAATCCGGGGATATCTTCCGTAGAAATTGATGTTGATGGAGTACCAAATAGAATATACTCTAGAGGAATGATTCCGTCCGATCTTTGGGAATCCGTGAAAAAAAGATTTCACCGAGATGATGGTTTACAAATTTCATTGAAAGAAAAAGAATTTTACGCGGATAAGTTTGCTCTTTGGGTTGATACTAGAACTCATCCGGATAATGGTATTCATGGCGGCGGACTTGCTCTAAATAATACTCATGACGGTGTAAAAGTAGAAATTAAAAGGAAACAAGGAGGATCTGGAACCGTAACTTGTCATATGTTTGTCGTTGCCGATGCAATGATGGAGATTATGAATTCAAGTTTGAGATCAATTAAGTACTGACTGTCTAAAAAAATAATGTTATGATACAAAAAATCATGGAAGATTTGCGAGATAAAATACCATTTCATTGTATTATAACAGGACCCACAAATTGCGGAAAAACAAAGTACTTAATTGAACAGCTCCGTGGTCCTTTCCGGAAAGTTTTTGAATATATTGTGTTAATTTGCCCAACCTATTCTAAAAATAAAACCTATAATAATTTTGCCCGAGGAGATAAACATTTCTATGTATTATCGCCCGACGCAAGTAATATTGATGAGATTAATGAATTGCTAAATGATTGTCAAACTTTATTCTCTGGTACGAATACATTAATAATTCTAGATGATTGCGCTGTTTCCTCCGATCTGAAGAAAAGATCCAATAAATTTATAGATTTGGCATTCTCTGGAAGGCATCATGGTTTATCAATGTGGGTTTTAACTCAGCAATTAACATCAATAGCAAAACCATTCCGAGAAAATGTAGCCTGCGTTGTTACTTTTCATAATCCTTCCCAGAAAGGGATGAAAATGTTTTTTGAAGATTATGGCGGTGATTTGGATTATGAATTAGGAAAAAAGTTTGTTCAACTACTAAAAACCGAAAAATATTCTAGGTTATGTTTGAGTTTGCGATATCCATTTAATTGCTATTTAGAGATTCCCGAAGTGATTTAACAAATATGACAAACGTAGAAGATTATATTAAAGAAAATACCGACCAACCTAATGGAGAAACGGTAAAAGATAATGGTGATCTTGAAATAAAACAAGAATCACTTGCCATTCTCGCAGCCTTGGGAACAACAAAGGAATATTTGGGGGTTGAAATGAGTCTGGGAGATATAAAGAAATTATCCACAAAAGATGTTGAAAAGTATTTTAATCGTTATCAAGCAGTAATGGGAAAGAAAATTAATGGGGGATTAGTAGATTCATCCCTGCAATTAGTTTCCAAACTTATTTCATATTTAGTTCCAGTTGATGATATAGAATCTCTTTGCAATGATTTGAAGAATGATGATTTGGTAAATCGTGAATTATCAAACATTGTTGGGTTATTAGCATTGAAAGCAGGAAGATTGGCAGCACTTGCTAGCGGACTATTTCAAGTAGCTAAACACGTTAAATTCAACAAAAATCAACAATTTTCAAGAGAAGAACCAGTAAATTATAACACAACTAATCAGGAAACTAAGCAATCTTCTAAAGGTGTTGATACAGTATATTAAAAAGATCTAAAAACTTATTTGTAGCATCTAAATAACAATGTCTGAACAATCTGAAGTAGAGCAAATTACTGCTGATCCAACACCTGAAAATAAAGATACTAAAAAGAAGGAGAAAGATCCTAAAAAAGTCGCAGCTGGTAAGAAATTAGCTGAATATAATAAAAAAGCAAAAGAAGCATTAGCTAGGGAGATGAAACGAGAAGATAACCTGCGGACAACAGAGCAAAATGATGAATCAAATCCCCGAGAAGATAAATCATGGCTACCAGAGTTATCTTTTACTACTGTTTTATCTGTTGTCGGATTATGTTTTACAGCATTTGATCTTTTTATGAGATATAAGGAAAAAGCTAGGGTTGAATATTCTAATAGGATAGCTGATTTATCACAAGTACCACAAATACCCCAACCTTCAAAAATTCCATTGTCCTCAAAATCTTTAGGAATGGAATAATTATAAATTATTTTTTACTACATAAAGTTATTTAAAAGTTTCATAATGATGTAGTAAAAAATCATGTCAACCGAAAACAAACTTGTTAAAACTGTAACTGATTCAGCGGTACTTATCGGATTAGGAGCTGGAGTTGGATATGTAGCTAAAAAAGTAATGAAAGAATCATTTTTGAGTGATCCATCCGCAAGTATTACAAATTATGCAAAATGGGTTGTGGTATTATCCGGAAGCATGTATCTTAAATCATATTTAGAGGAACAAAAGATTTTACCAAAATAAATTATGGCAACAATATTAATGATGGGGATAGGAGCAGTATTGAATGCAACGGCATTTACCGGAGGAAATATTCTTGCAAAATATATATCCGGACGCAATGTGGATACAGAAAAAATAAGACACGACAAAGCAATGGAAAAATATCAAAGAGATTACGAAGCATATCAGGAAAAAAGACAAAAAATGCTTGATTGGAAAATGAAGAAGAAAGATGAAAAATATCAGGCATCAAAAAATATTTCTACTACAAATCAGGCTTTTGAATTGTACGGCCAAATGACTCAACCAAAATTCTCTGATTATTACAAACCAAGTAATGAACAAAAGACTGGGGAAATGGTATATGTCGGAGCCGGAATGTTAGGTTTAGGTTACGCAGTAAGTAAAATATTATAAATTATTATTTTTTGTTATGTAACCAGTAATTTTAGTTATATAACACAAGGTATTGTGATTAGTTCTCCACTAAATCAAAACTCCTCCCGCGGGTTCGGGGGCTAAAATGTCTATATTCACTTTCACTTTCGCTTTCATCTTCATAACCAATATAGGAAGAAGCAGATTCTCCGTCAGAAATAATTACTTCGGGATTATATTTTCTGCGGGGAGCCAATCTTTTAATTTCTTTTTTCGTTTCGACAAGGGCATCATAAAGTTTTACCTGCAAAGAAATACACCTCCCAATAAATATTGATTCAATTTTGATAGAACACTCTGCGTAGCAACCTTTATTGATTAAATCTTGGGGGTTTATTGTTCCATTGCAATCCTCACTTCTAATATCATAAAATTTTGTAATAAATTCTCCTTGTTTGTACGAAATTAATTTGGGGTATAATGTTGGTCCCCTATCTGGAACTCTTTGCATATAAGGTTTGTTTTTACCATCTTCAATTTTTTCCATTTTCCAATAGAGGGGATTTAAACCTCCCTTTGATCTGGTGAGATCAGATCTTTTCAACTCAAATCTATCAATTTCTTCTTTATTTTCTAAAATATGATCAATGCAACAATCTACTATTTCATTAAATTTTTCTACCCATTCTTCTTCTTCATCGGTAGGTCTATTTCCACTCCATAAGCATAAAGGAAAAGAATAAGTTGAGAAACTTTCAGAAACTCCGAATGAATATAAACGACCAGTTTTAATAACTAATTGTCCTTTAGTTCCATCATTATTCTTTGAAAAAATTTTAATTCGCCTAAATTCTACTTTTGGCTTGCTACCAGGAACTTCCCCTAAAATTGGTTTAGAAAAAATCATGCTTTCTTTTGGATTATAATTCTTAATATCTTCTATTAGTTTAGTATTTTCGTTCATCATTTTATTTCTTTTTATTTATTCCTTTTATCTTTTAAATCAATTTTGATTTTATTTCCGACTCTAATGTATCTAAAGATTTCATACTGATGAGTAAAAAATCATGGCAGAAGAAATACCAATGGAAGATTTTTCAAGAGATAATGATGATGATGATAATTATGATTGGGATGATACAACTTTCCAAACCACAAACACATCTACATCCCTTGAACAAGATTATCCTGGTTATGATGATTATAACCAATCAAGAGACAAGGCTCAATGGGAAAAACCATCAGAAAGAATGAACCTGGGAGAAAGAGATGAGGGATATGATAGAATGATAGAAGCTAGGCAAGAACTAAAACGATATTACCCAGATTACGAGCCAAATGAAAGCCCATTTAATGTTCGATTTGGAGAAAATAGAAGTATAGAAGGACAATTAAGTACTGCAAGAAATAATGTTTGGCATACATTAGTTGATGAAAATGGGGTTCTTAATATAGAAAATTTGCCAAAAACATTTAGAAAAGCTCTAGGTGCTGATTATGAAAGCATGTTGGAAAAATATAATAATACTCAGTTAGAATTGAGGAAATCTATTGAAGTAAATAATGAATTAGATAATGCTTTGCAGGGATTGAAAGCAACAGCAGAAGTATACCCGCTGGAGATTGAACGATATGCGGAAAGAGAAAAAGAACTTAGGGAATTCATTGAGAGACAACAGGTACAAAAAGCAGAGACTAAAAGCCTTTTCGATCAAACCGTAAAACAGAATGTGGAATTAAAAATACAAGCGGAAAAACTTTTGGAAGAGGTAAAATTATACAAAGAAGAAATAGATAAATATAAGAAGGGTAAATCAAATGAATCAAAATTAAAACAAGGTAATGATCGATTAAAATCTGAGGTTGAAAAATTAAAAGAACGACTTAGTAATAAAACAATTTCGAGTGAAGAACAATTATCAGATATTGAGGGACGAAAAGATGAAATAATTAAAAATTTACCGTTACGGGAGAAACTAAAGTATATCTTCAAAAAGTATGGTTTTACAGTTTTTGCTGTTTTAAGTGCGGTAGGCGTAATCATTGGGGTAATAGTTTCTAATCTTTCAAAGGGTTTATCTGCTTTGGGTAGGGGAGTTGGAAATGGTTTGAAAACTCTTGGAAAAAAACTAGGTGAAATATTACCGGGGATGGTTGGGGCAATAGTTAGCTTTCTTTTCAAAACCGCCGGCCAGGTTATTGGATTTTTAGGTGAGAATGCTTGGCTTTTGATAATGGCAGTAGTTCTATATTTTGTGGAAAGTATAAAAAAGAAGAGAAAGTAACAAATTTAAAGACATCATTCCGTTCAGTAAAAAACAATATGGGTGAATACAATGGAATTTATCCCCAATTA
The DNA here is from genome assembly GCA_949710005.1 of Ricordea florida. NCBI lineage: Eukaryota > Metazoa > Cnidaria > Anthozoa > Corallimorpharia > Ricordeidae > Ricordea > Ricordea florida. The sequence continues at coordinate 6,057,799 of OX453287.1, read as the reverse complement.
CCTAATAATAATTTCCAAACACAAAGCGGAGATAATTTGATTAATTTCAGGCTGCAAAAATCAAGCGAGGTATTGCAAAATCTCGAGAAGGAAATAAAACATTACGAAGAAGTAAGGAAAAAATATAATAGAGCAAGAGGAATATTTACAAAAATTAGTGTTTCTAGCGGATTTATTTCAGTTCTTCTATCATCAAGCGGATTAGGAACTTCTCTCACGGGTTTCGGTGCTGTAGTTGGTGTTCCTTTGGGCGTGGTTGGCGGTGTTTTTGGGGTTTTGTCAATTGTATTTAGTTTTGCATCTAAAAATCTTTCTGGTAAAGTTAGTAAACACGAACAAACCGTTGCAATTGCAAAATCAAAATTAAACACCATTAACGATTTAGTCTCAAAAGCTTTAAAAGATAATGTTATATCCGATCAAGAATTTTCCATAATTTTAGCGGAATTGGAAAAGTTTCAAAAACTGAAACAAGAAATACGACAAAAATTCAGAAAAGATTCAGAAAAAAACTTCGACATGAGTATAATAAGGAAGAAAGTTCGAGAAGATCTATTAAAAGAACTTACCGGAGGGAAAGAACATTAAAACTTGTATATGAGAAAACTGAAGTTGGTTGTAATTGTTTTGCGGGGGTTAATTGAATTTACATCTTATTCTTAAAAGATCTAAAGATCAGATAAATTGGGAAACAAAGAATAAGATGTTATTGGACGACTTCAAAACTAGGTATCCAAAAGCTAACTTGGAAAAATTTTCATTTGTGAATGATTCATTCGGGGGATATATTGAATGGAAAGTTAATGGAACAACAATTATGTCAAATGACGATCTTTCTGGAAAAACCTGGACTCAAAATCTTTCTAATGATTTGAAAACATTATTATGGAAAGATTTAGGGGTTGAAAATAAAGTAAACATAAGTTCATTCCCCAAAAGTTTAAAATTTACAAAAAAAACATATCCAATACCTGGGGTTAAATTTAATGAGTTTGCTAATAATGTGACAATGATGTTAATCAATCAAAATATATATGTTTCAGAAAAAGATCATTTCACTGCGGCAATGAAAAATGTTTTTAAAAATCAGACTGTAGAACTTAATAGCGGAAAAGAAGCAAGAGCTTGGTTGAGTAAACCAAATATCAAACACTGGCCACAGCAGTTAAACATGGCGGTTTGGTGCGCAACATCTGGATGTGGTGTTAGTTTAAGTGATATTTTTAGTTACCCAAGAGTTATTAAAAGTTTTTTCATTTTTCACGTATATTTTACAATAAGAAGAATATTACAGGAATTAAAAGTAGTATTACCAGACGAACAAACTTTTTCTTCAAAAAATAATTCATACGACAAAAATGCTTATAATAGATTGTGCGGAGAATTTGGGTTAAGCAATAATCAAGATTTTAAAGGATGGAAAAAACCCTTAGCTGATTTTAGATTTAAGGGAGGAGCAAACCATGGGGTTGGAGATATATTCATAGATTATGGGAAAGGATACATACCCCCCGGGAAAACTAGTGCACAAGCAATAGGCGGGGGAAAACAAAATGTAAGAATTGTGCGAAACTACGATCCTGATGCAAATATTTGGCCAAGCAATTCGGCTAAATTTTCAGATTATGGCGGAAAGGCAATAGATGGAAATTTAATATCTATGCTTAGAAATGACCACTTTGTAGATTTTCAATATGCTTGGTTTATACCAGAATCTGGTTATGGATTAACTAAAGCAGGATTGGGAAGAATAAATAGATCAGTTGAGGCTTTTGTTTATTGCATATTGGGAGCCCAAGTTAATACTAGAAATTCTATTGTGGGTAATGGCGGCGGAGCAATCGAAACGCAAAATGAATTCAAAGCATTATTTGAAAGTAGTGTTTTAGAAAATGATATTTCTAAATCCGTTCAAAATTACCAAAAATCTGTACAGGAAACTAAATTAAGGCTTGATTTGGCTGTTGCTCCAGGAGTTTGGTTGATTCCAAGTAATTTAATTATAAATACAGAAAGTGTGGTCGGGTACAATAATAATCTGAAAATAGCTACAGAAGATATGAAATTTGGGAAAAATAATTCAATAAATGTCGAAACAAAAACTGTTGGAATACCTAATAGTTTAGGAACAACAAAGGTTTTATTAAATACCAATCCGCAACCAATGAAACCTAAAATAAACAATAGCGATGAATCAGACAATAAGGAAGAAATTAGTAATATAGAAAAATCTTCTCATCAAAATAATCTTATTGTTTTAATGCTTGTCGGAGGATTATTATCCTGGTTTTTATTTCGATAATGTTTTGATTATATAAATCTAAAGATGAACATGGTGTAATCAAAACAAAAATGCTAAGTATTACAATGTACGATTCAGAAACTAGAATTTATTTAGACCCTCCGCTGAAAAATCTTCGTGAAATACAGCTCCTGGATTGCAATATACAAACCAAAAGATTGATTAATTTCAGGGATCAACAGATATTATTCAATGATAATAATAAGCCCTTAATAATAATACAACCCGGTACATATTCGTTTCGTGATATTCAATCAATCTTTCTTAATGATACTGATAGGGAAAAGATAACAATCATTGAGACAGACGCTGTTGACTATCTTTATTCCAATAAGAACTTCAAAATAAAACTTACGAGAGGATTGGCTTTTGGTTTAGGGGTGCCTGAAGTTATAAATCCTGGTAAATTATACCCCATAAATATACAGATTAGAGAGCCTTTGAGACTTATGTGCAGTATAGTGGATAATAAGTCGTCATATATGAATAACTCCAAATATGGAGAACTTGTGAAACTCACACCATCAAACCTACTTGCAAACATACCCTCAAAGGATTATCCGACAATTCCGGTTCAAAAATATGAGAACCCCATAAACCACTTTGATTTAACTATCTTAGACAATGATTGGAAAAAACTTGATTTAAGGGGATTGCCAATAACTTTTAGTTTAAGATTTAGATAAATTTTTTGTTATGTAACTATTACTTTAGTTATATAACATAATTAGATAATATTAATCTTCTTCACCCCAACGTTCTTTCAAATCTCTTAATTCCTCAAAATCTATACACCAATCTAAATATCTAGATGGGTGCCATGCTGCAGCCATTAATTCGTCATATAATAGTTTGTAGAATTTCTTTTTATGATTTATTTTATCTTCATTTAAAAATGCATATACCGTTAATGATTTAATAAAAAATTTTTTATCAAAACCGTTGATATTACATTCCTTGTCATAATAAAACATATAAACACCATTTTCATAAAAATGAGCAATTGCTTGTTCATCTTCTTCTTCTTCTTCCACAAAGTAATCTTCATTAGCAATTTCTAAAAGTTCTTTTACAAAATCATTAGTGAATAAACCATCAACACCAAAATCTATATCTTTTGAAAAACCAATGCTATGTTTAAAATAGTTATTATCTTTATTATAATATTCAAACCAACCATCAATATTATTGTGAAAGAAAAAATCATCAATAAAATGATATGAAACAGAGATGAATTCTCTATTTTTTGATATATTTTTTAACAAATCTTCTTTTATTTCCTCTATAAATTCGCAAAAACCCAGTTCTTTTTCATTTTCGTAATTTTCTTTCCATTCCATCTTTTATTTTTTTATTATATTTTTTTTCTTTAAATCAATTTTCTTATTTTCTACAATCTCTACAAGAAGCTTTTTGTTTGCCATGTTCGCATATTTGTTTTCCACCACATTCTTTGCATTGTTGTTTTTGATTATTATGTTCGCATATTTGAGATCCTTTGCATTCCTTACACCTATATTTATATTTATTATGCACACAATTATACCCATTACATTCGCTACAAAATTTTTTTATTTTCCCATGGTCACAAATAATTCTGCTAATGGGTAAAACTTTTTCAATTAAATCAGTAATTTCCTCATCTTTAAAATTTGAAATGTCATCAATTAGTTCTTGCTTACTCATTTTTGCTCTTCCTTTAATTTCAAGATCTTTCGCTATTATTTTTAGTTCATAAGTATATAAATCTCTTAATTTATCCATAACTAATCTTTTATGTATATTACCTATACTTTTAAATCAATGCCCATCTTTTTTTCAAATCTCTCAACTCTTCAAAATCAATACACCAATCTAAAACTCTAATGGGATTCCATGCTACTTCCATTAAATCATTATTCAAATCATTATAAAATTTCTTTTTGTGTAATACCTTATGTGCATCTTTATATAATATGATTTTAGTTGAATCAATAATAAAATCACTCATACTATTTGCATAATAATCATCATCATCATCATCATCATCATCTTCATCATTATAAATGTTTCTAAAATATTTTTGTTTTTGATACCTTTCATAACTAGCATTTGCATTATCTATTAATAACTCAGAAATTTCATCAAATAATATAAGACCCTTATCAAAATCTATTTCTTCATCTTCGCAATAGAAGATAAACCTTTCGCCGTCGTTCTTACCAAAATATATAATTTTAATATCTACCAGACTATCTTTTTCTAAAAAACCATAATTTTTTGATATTACTTTTAACAAATCCTTATTCATTGAATCAAAGAAATCACCAATTTCCAATTCTTTTTCATTAAAGTACTTAAATTTAAGTATACCATTTTCAATAAATTCTTGAATTGTTAGACCTTCCATTTCTTTCTAATCCTTTAGGAGGAGAACCTATTTTTTAAATCAATTTTTTGTGATCTGAAAAAACGTACTTATAAATTTAAGCTAAAAAATCTCTGCTTAATTTTCAGTCAAATTTTAAAAATAACCTGTAAGCTAAAACACCTACCTTTTCTGATAAATCTAAAATTAACCCGTAAGCTAAAAAATCTCTGTTTAATTTTCCTATCAAATTTGAAAATAACCCATAAGCTAAAAAGGACAGAGATTTTCCTGTCAAATTTGAAAATAACCTAAAAACGGGCTTATAAATCCGCTTACATAGTAGTTCCTCTGAAAAATCTTCGGGAGATACAACTCCTGGATTGTAATATACAAACCAAAAGATTGATTAATTTCAAGGATAAACAGATATTATTCAATGATAAGAATCAGGGCTTCATAATCATTCAACCCGGTACATATTCTCTTCGTAATATTCAATCAATCTTCCTTAATGATCCTGATGGGGAAAAGATAACAATAATTGAGACTGATACTGTTGACTATCTATATTCAAATAAGAACTTCAAAATTAAACTTACGAGAGGGTTGGGGTTTGGTTTAGGAGTTCCTGAAGTCATAAATCCGGGGAAATTATACCCCATAAATATTCAGATTAAGGAACCGCTGAGAGTTATGTGTAGTATAGTAGATAATAAGTCTTCATATACTAACAAAAACAAAAATGGAGAACTTGTAAAACTCTCACCATCACACCTACTTGCAAACATACCCTCAAAGGATTATCCAACAATTACTGTTCGAAAATATGATACTCTAATAAACCACTTCGATTTAACCATATTAGACAATGAATGGAAAAAACTTGATCTGAAGGGTTCTCCCATAACTTTAAGTTTAAGATTTAGGTAAATTTTTTTATGTTATGTAACTTGTAATACTTTAATTAAAAAGTTATATAACATTATTTTTAAAAAACCAGTATTTCCATATCTTCAAACATATTTTTAACTTGTGGTGAGATTGAAAAGTATGAAGATATACCATCCTTTACATGTTTTTTTATTTTTTTGTAAAACTTATTTTTATCTATAATTACTATATTTAAACTAATCTCAAATGAAATAATAAATATTTCTAAAGTGTTTTTAATTTCTTTTTCATTACTAAACTTAATTGCATTTTCAAAATAATCTTTATCCAATTTAATATCTTCTTCAATTTTATTAGGTTTTACTCCTTTTGTAATAAAATTTCTAGCATAGAGCGCCCCTTCCCTCATTACCACCGGACTAATATCTCCCAATCGGTAACAAATTTTAAAACCAAAAAATGTTAAATTATTTGATGCAACAATATTTAAATTATCATTCTCTGAAACACAAATTGAAAAATCTTTATTTACTTTATTAAAGAAATCTTTTGAACAATTTTTTTCTTTATTATCATATTTAATATTTAATAATTTTATATTCATCTTTTTATTTTATATTTAATTCTTTAAATTAACATTAAAATCCAAATTTTATTTTCGACATTCTTTACAATGTGCCTTCTGCCTATTATGTTTACATATTCCTTTACCTTTACACTCTTTACATAAATACTTTTGTATATCATGTGTACATATTTGAGAACCTTTACATTCTTTACAGTACGGCTTAATTTTATTATGTTCACATATTTGTGTTCCTCCACACTCTCTACAGAAATATTTACATTTTCCATGAATACAAATATAATTATAATTATTAATTATAGTATCTTTTGGTATTAATTTAATAATCTCCTCATCTGGAAATTTTTTTAACGCATTAATAAAATCTTCTTTTCGCATTCTAGATCGTCCTTTAATTTTCAACTCTTTAACAATTTTTTTTAATTCCACAAATTTCAATTCATCAAGTTTCAATTTTAGTAATTTCTCCATTTATACTTTCATAAGTTATTTCTTTAAATTAACATTAAAAATTCAAAATTTTATTTTCTTTCTTGATAAAAATCTCTGTTTAATTTTCTGATAAATCTTTGGTTATTTTTTGTGGATTTTGCGTAGCCGGGGCCCCTCCAGGGCCAAAGCCGGGTATGGCTGTTTGCCCTATACAACAGAACTATTGCAGAAGTTATGCAAAATTTTCGCGTAACGGGCTCGAAGAGCAGCTGCGTCGCTCCGCTCCGCACCCCCTAGTTCGAAAACCACCGCGGTCCATTCACAAAAAGTCTGTTTAATTTTCTGATAAATCCTTGAAAGGGAGTAGGGGAGGGGGTAGGGGAGGGGGTGGTGCGGATTTTACGGATACTTTTTTAAACGGGGAAAAAATCTCTGTTTAATTTTCTGATAAATCCTTGAACAATTTTTTATAAAATATTCTGTCCCCGTATCTGTGGTTTATTACTCTCTATGGTCCCTGTAAAAAAATAAGTCTCGGCAAATTTAAAGTGGGTCTCGAAATCTCGGCGTCACAAACTAGAGTCTCGGAATCTCGAGCTCGCAAAAAAAAAAAAACAGGTCTCGAAATCTCGAATTTTTAAAATGTGAGTCTCAGAGTCTCGCAAGTCAAGCGAAAATGTATTTGGATTGAAACTTCACAAGCTGAGTGCAACCTTATGTAGCAACAACAGCAGCACAACGAATAACAATCTCGGGCTCGGATTTTAATAAAACAGTTAAGTCTCGGTCTCGGATTTTTTAACGAGGGTCTCGGCGTCTCGGCGAGTCTCGGATTTTACCATTCTATACCCCTAGTAAGGGACGGACCATTAGAAAAGTGATGGGGGTGGGGGGGTGGGGAATTTTCTGCACGAATTTTTTTTACTACGTGTGAAAAAGTCACAATTGGACCTTCCTTCTGCATGAATTTTGTTCTTGGCATTTTCCCTTGCATAAATTTTTTTTTGTTTTCTTCCCACCCCCCCCCCCCCATCACTTTTCTAATGGTCCGTCCCTAAGGTGTCTGAAACGGACCCTAAGTTACTAACACTAGCCTCTTCAATACTTACCAAAAAGGTTCCTTTACTTAAAATTTAGCGGACACGCCCTGGCTGCAATTGGGTCCACTTTCTTTTTGAGCTTTTTGAAAGAGAATTTAAGGAACAGGTCCTTCGAGCTACTGGCGATGCTCTCCAACTCCGCTCTCTGTTTTTCCTTCATCTTATTGTCATATTTCTTACCAAACACGCCAGCCGCGATCACTTTACTCTTTTGTTTCAGAATGGCGGACATTTGTGCCAACCTGTCTTTGTCATCTTCGTCTGTCATTCCGTCGGATATAAGAATCACCACCTGATTGAGAATCCATAAAAAAATGATTAGATGATTTGAACTCTTCCACCGCCAAGATCTCTTGAAGCCAAGAATGACTCTACTTAGCGAGTGGTTATCATTATGCCATTTTTGAAAATTTTGCACGGAAACGCGAGCTGGCACGTAGGGTAAGTTATAAAGATTTATAAAGGATTTTAGTAAATGTCAGAAACAATGATATAAACAAACATTAAAATGCTTCGCCGTACCTCTGTGTTTTGCAAACTATAAAACAAATGCGAGTTATTCTCACTTCTTGGCGATTTTCCTGCCAAGTTTGTATCTTTTAACACTTAAGAAAAACATTTTCCGTGATTCTATCGAGTTTTAGTATATAGCTATTCGCGTTATACCACAAATGCCGCGCTCTGATTGGCTACGCTACCCACTATCTATTCTGTGATAGATAGTGAGCAGCGTAGCAGTATGCCCTTCCTAACAAAATGGCGGCCGCTTCTTCACGTTTTCGAAGTGTCCGTGAAGAAGATTTAGACAGTTAACTGGTCGAGGCTGTTCCAGAAAAGACAAAGTTTTGAACGAGTAGTAGATTTATACTAAAACAATTAGATTATTCGCTCTCGATTTCTCTGTGTGATAGAAATCTCGAGCTCATAATCTAATTGTTTAATAGAAGCACGATTTTTAACCAATCAGCGCGCGTATTTTCCGTGGGATATTTTCTAATAAACAATTAGATTATGAGCTCGAGATTTGTATCGCGTGATAGTTGACGAGGGCGCAGCCCGAGTCAACTATCAGGCATAGAAATCGAGAGCGAATAATGTAATTGTTCTAGTATAAATCTACTAGTCTTTTCTGGAACAGCCTCGACCAGTAAACTGTCTAAATCTTCTTCACGGACACTTCCAAAACGTGAAGAAGCGGCCGCCATTACGCTACTCACTATCTATCACAGAATAGATAGTGGGTAGCGTAGCCAATCAGAGCGCGGCATTTGTGATAGAACGCTAGTAGAATTATACTAAATACTAATAGTAGTTCTTTACGATCATAATGATGATAATGATAACGACGTGGCAATAACAATGATATTGATAACGCACAATGATAATGATACTGAATTTATATAGCGCGCTTTTTCATATGAATATGTTTAAAGGCGCTTTACACTTCTACACTTCTTCCCATGCATGAATTGTCAGGTAAAACCAGACGTAGGGATAGACCACCACACCGGGAACTACGTCCCCTATTTTTTTCGAACAGTGTGTGGGTTCTTTAACGTCCCACAGATTATAAGGAACAAGTGTTGTGAGACGGGTCCTACTGTTTATCGTCCTTATCCGAGAAGACTAGAAAGTCTAACCATTTACAGATGTCATTGCAAAGGCAGCACTTTCTCCTCAGTTATTTTAGGACCCTGAGTGTTAATCCGGTCGGGGTTTGAACCCGCAACCTCTCGCACGACAGTCCGGTGCTCTACCAACTGAGCTAACCGGTCTGACAATAACGGTAACGGTAGTGATAATGACGATAGTGATAATGACGATGTATTCATTACAAACTGGCTTATCGTGTAGGCGTGTACTCAGTGAATGATCCCCAACAGTTAAGGGCGAGATGCACGGATTTTACAGGTTTATATATATATCGCCGTCCTTACAATTGCAACCAATACAGAAAAGATAATAACACAAAACCTGCTTGTGGTCAATGATTTTATGTTCCAACATTCGCTGCTTCGATTTTTCCAACATTTCGTTTGTCATGTTAAGAGCCATTCCTGTGCGTGTCTTTCCTTGGAGGTAATTCATCTTTCTCTTAACTGCACGAACAACGTTTTGGTATCCTCCTTTTTCTGACTGCTGTAAAGTGAAAATCTCAAATGCCTTCGATGAGTACTGTACTATGCCGACTCTGGCATTGGAGTCACTGATTGAAAAATGCCGGAGTAAGTCCATTACAATTCCTCTCACTGTGCGGAAGTTCCGGGGACCGATACTTGCAGACGAGTCAACCACGAACACTATATCGACGGCAGTGACACAGTCTAAAACAGTTTAAGACGAAAAAGTTATTAATAAGGCAAGTAATGAACCAGAAAATCGTTGGCTGTCAATAAGTATATCTTAAGTGATAGAAACCATTCTCTTATCCATGGATAAAAATGTTAAGAGCCAAACTGTATATAGCTTGCGAACGCATGCGGTTTTCCGGTACTTCGATTCTTTCTGCCCAGGAACTTCTTCCAGTCGGAAAAATCGAGCATTGGAAAAATGTCTGCGTTCGCAGGTTACACGATATCGTGAAACAAACAGCATCACAGTAGATTTCCAAAGAAGGGCCTCGCTGCATGGTTTGATTCACAGATGCATGAAAAAGATAGAACTACATTGTATGTTAACACAAACTGTACCATAGTACAATACTGTTCAGTAGTTTTCCATAGAATGATCACAGTGCATGGTTGATCCACAGGTGAAAAAGCCTGAGTTAGAACCACTCTACACAGTGAAACAAATGGTACCACAGTACAGTATACTGTTCAGTAACTTTCCTTTCCAAAGGTTGGTCACTAGTGCATGGTTTGATACGCTGACAAGAAGGTTGGAGCCACATTGCCACGATATATAGGACAGTACTGTTCAGTTACTTGCCTAATGGTAATACTGAATAGTTTCAGTTACCACAGCCCTGACAGCTGGTGACTTTTAGGTGACAGAAAGTTTACAGAAGATAGGTTCCACTTACCAGGGCATTTCAATCCTTCTTCAACTGGCGTCGCACCATCTAGGCAACAGCCATAAGCTGCAAAAATAAGAAATATGAAGAAACTAGGAGATGAGGGCGCGCAAAGGATTCCGAGGAGGGTAGGGAGGGGTTAAAGCAGGAGACACGTTTGTTTAGCTGTATAGCCCATGCATGCGAAAATGTTTGTCCTAAGCCCAAGTCATTATGTGGACGCATAATTGTGACTTTATCACCTCCATGATGAACAAAGGAATTCTCTTGAGAGACGAAGGAGTGAACTGTGGTAGTCAGAAATTGCTATCCTAAGGGACGGACCATTAGAAAAGTGATGGGGGGGAGGGGGGTGGAAAAAAAAAAACAAAAAAAATTCATGCAAGGGAAAATGCAAAGAAGAAGGTAAAAAAAAAATCATGCAGAAGGAAGGTCCAATTGTGACTTTTTCACACGTAAAAAAAATTCGTGCAGAGGGGTTCACCTGAAAAAAAAATCCTGCACAAGCAATGAGCGAAAAAAAAATTCGTGCAAGCTGAAAATTCCCCACCCCCCCCCGCCCCATCACTTTTCTAATGGTCCGTCCCTAACGCCACCATGTAGAAGTTCGGGTATTTTCAAGGGACTCTACTTTACAAGGCTTTCTGTGTCAGTCAGTCAATCCAATGACAGCAGGCGTATTATTAATTAAGCTCATTGTAAAAAAATGTGACACTTCTCTATGTGAAAGAGAACAATTTCTTACCTGACCCACATTTGGCCTTGTACACAGCGAGAGTCCAGTGCTTTCCAACACCGTGCTCACAGTTCTTAGAGGGCCCATATTTGTTGAATGTCTCACAGGCATTACGCGCACCCCAGCACTCGCCGAAAAATTCCACACCAAAACAAAGGAAACCTTTCTTCATTGCTCCTTTCGCACAGTCCACAATAGTATCGTTGTGTTTTGGTGTAGTTCGCCACTTGATCTTCTTTCGGCGATTGTCGTAGAGTGTCGCCATTGCACGACGTTCAGGAGTTTCCCAGCTCGGCGGTCCATCGTCATGGAAACAACCCAGCGGCTCAAACCATAAATGGTCATCTTAAATTAAGCAATTCATAGGTTTTAACTTCACGACTTTTATTCTAAAGGAGTGCATCTGTAAATTACCCTCACGGTAAACTCTAAACTCTGTACGATCAAATCAATTTTTAGAGTAAGCCTTAAAATCTGAATAAAAACGGCATTAACATAAGAACTGCTGTCACCATCAAACAATGCAAGTTACAGCCTCAGAAATCATCGCCCCTTCGTTTTGCCCCGCCTCAAAATTAATGGGACAAATAACTCTTTTACTATCTCCATGGCCCGCAAATCAATGTAGAGTAATTGTGCAAATGTATCTTATATATTAGGCCATTTCAAAACAAGGATGAACATGATGTTTTTTAGATATTAGATTTTTAATTTTTTTTTTATATTGTAAATAGTATCTATCTATTCATCTATCTATCTACCTATCTATTTATCTATCTATCTATCTATCTACCTGTATCTATCTATCTGTCTACCTATCTATCTATCTATCCATCCATCCATCCATCCATCTACCTACCTACCTATCTATCTATCTATCTATCTATCTATCTATCTATCTATCTATCTATCTATCTATCCATTAATCTATCTTGAAAGGCTTATCTTCAAACAAATTTATTCTTACTTCAGTGACAAAAAATTGATCTATTCACACCAGTCTGGTTTTAGGGCACAGCACTCGACAACTACTGCTCTTTTAGATTTAGGGACGGACCATTAGATAAGTGATGGGGGAGGGGGGGTGGGGAAAAAACCAAAAAAAAATTCATGCAAGGGAAAATGCCAAAAAAAAAATTTCGTGCACGGAAGAAGGTAAAAAAAAATTTATGCAGAAGGAAAAATCCAATTGTGACTTTTTCACACGTAGTAAAAAAAATTCGTGCAGAGGGGTTCACCTGAAGAAAAAATTCCTGCACAAGCAGTGAGCGAAAAACAAAATGCGTGCAAGCTGAAAATTCCCCACCCCCCCCCCCCATCACTTTTCTAATGGTCCGTCCCTTATTAAACCAATGGTGTGTTTATATCGATCGCGGAATGGTAAACGGGGTTCTTTTTCTAGATTTAAAAAGGGCCTTTGATACTGTCGACCACGTAATTCTGCTGAAAAAACTAAACTGCTATGGAGTAGACGATAGGGCACTTGCGAGGTTCAGATCGTATTTTAGAAGATAGACAGCAAGTGTGTTATATAAATGGGGTCACTTCGTCGATGGCAAGTATAACGTGCGGTGTTCCACAAGGTTCCATTTTGGGACCACAACTCTTACGTTAACAACTTTCCAAAGTCTCTAGATTACGGAATGGCGAGACTGTTTGCTGACGACACTAATTTGACTTTCTCAGGCTGCAGTTTGGCGGCTTTACAGGATGAAATGACCAAAGATCTAAAGGCTGCTAATAAGGTTACATTAAATGTTTTGAAAACGGACTTTATGTTAATAGGATCAAGACAGAGAGTAGCGGCGCTCGAAGGAAATGTAACACTGCGTTTGAATGATGCCGCATATTTAATACGATCAAACGATGTTCTTGATCAATTAGGCTGGTTGAATTTAGCCGAACAGAGACAATATCAAAAGGCCATAATGATGTTTGAAATAATCAATGGCCTGACGCCGTCATATTTGTCTGACATGTTTACTCGTAGTAGTTCATTAAGCGATTACGGATTACGTTCTTCTAGGATGAACTTTGAGCTACCTAAAAATAGAACCAACTATTTCAAAAATAGCTTTGCATTTACGGGTGCAAAAGTTTGGAACAATCTTCCAAATGCTCTTAAGGAGGAAAAATCCCTGGATACATTTAAGAGTAAACAAAAGTTATTTTCACTATCGGCATCAACAAATCGTCTGAATAGTTCGTAATTTTTTAACCGGAGTAAAAATTTAACTAACCTCTATACGGATTTTATGTAAACCAAATTTTAATATTTGTTGTATTATAATTTGATAAAATGCCGTGTTTAAATAAAGATATCTATCTATCTCTCCATCCATCCATCCATCCATCCATCCATCCATCCATCCATCCATCCATCCATCCATCCATCTATCTATCTATCTATCTATCTATCTATCTATCTATCTATCTATCTATCTACCTATCTATCAATCTATGAAAGCAAATTTAAAAGCGACTTGATTAATTCAACGTGGCCATTAATTGCCAATTTTCAAAATGTCAATGACGCCTGGTCTGCGTGGAAAGAAGTATTTATTGGTGTGGTCGACAAACATATGCCTTGCCGTATTGTCAAAATTCGTAATAAACCGTCTCCTTGGCTAAATTCTATCGTTAAACAAGTTATGTTTAAGCGTGATTGGCTGAAGAAAAAGGCTTCAAAAAGCTGCTCCCCAGAGGACTGGGCAGCTTACAGACAACAAAGGAATTTGGCAAACAAGGAGATTAGGCATGCGAAGAAATGTTTTTATAAAAAGCAAATCGAAGAGGCTTCAGGTGATCAGAGGGCAACCTGGAAAATTCTGAATGATTTAATGGGAAAGCAGTCTGACAGTATAATGGTTAGTGAGCTAAGGACAGATTCGGCGACTCTAACAAGACCTGAGGAGATTGCAGACTTCTTAAATTGCCACTTCACGACCATGGGTTCGAGACTTGCTTCTGAAATTCCATCTGATCAATTTAACAAAAAGCCAGAAGATTACCTTAAAAAACATTCTCCGAGTTTTCAGTTTAAAAGTATCAGCCCCTCCAAGGTCTTAAAGTTATTAAGTTCAGTCAAAATTGCGAAAGCTACTGGCCTTGACAAAATTTCAAATAAAATTTTGAGATTAGCCGCACCTGTTATTTACAAGAGCTTAACTGATCTTTTTAACTTTTCCATTACCTCGGGTGAATTTCCTAGCGATTGGAAGGTTGCAAAGGTCTGTCCGCTCTTTAAATCCGGCGAGAAATGCGATGCCAATAACTATAGACCTATATCGGTTTTACCAAGCATTGCTCGTGTTTTTGAAAGAATTCTCTTCGAACAAAGTTACTGTCACCTTAGTAATAATAAATTGCTTTATTCTCGCCAATCGGGGTTCAGGTCGCTCCACTCAACCGTGTCTGCCCTACTTGACATGACGAATGATTGGTGTTTCAATATAGATAGGGGCATGGTTAATGGAGTCTTATTTCTTGACCTAAAAAAGGCCTTCGATACCGTTGACCACAAGATTCTTCTTAAGAAATTAGAATTTTATGGTTTTGAAGGTATTACTCTACATTGGTTTCAGTCTTATCTTGCAGACAGACAGCAAGTGTGTTGTGTTAACGGCGTCGTTTCTTCTACTAAGACAATCTCCTGTGGGGTACCTCAAGGGTCCATTTTAGGACCTTTGTTGTTTTTGATTTACGTTAATGATATGCCAAAATGCTTAGGGTACGGAACAGCGAGATTGTTCGCCGACGACACAAACTTAACTTTCAAAAGTTGCAGTCTGCCTGTTTTGCAAAATAAAATGAGTAATGATCTAAATGAAATTGCCGCCTGGCTTAATGTCAATAAACTTACTCTTAATTTGTTAAAGACAGATTTTATGTTAATAGGGTCTAGACAAAGAATTGCCGCTCTTGATGGTAACATAGAACTTTCCTTGTCTAATACGGATGTTAGGCAAGTAGAGTCCACTAAATGCCTAGGTGTCAATATTGATAAAAACCTGACATGGGAAGGTCACTTGCAAAGTGTAAAGCAAAAAAAGTGTCTTCCAACTTACGAATACTGAAAAAGGTTAAACCTTTTTTAAATAGTGAGAACATCGATACTTTATATAGGTCAATTATTGAGCCTTATTTCAGTTATTGTTGTCTTGTCTGGGACTCAATAGGTGACACATTAAGTAATAGTCTTCAAAGGCTTCAAAATAGGGCGGCTCGTATTGTTACTGGTGCTGCTTATAGTAAGCCTTCTGAAATGATTTTTGAGGAATTAGGCTGGACTCAGTTAAATTCCATGAGACAATTTCACAAGGCCATTATGATGTTTAAAATTGTTAACGGCTTGGCACCTCCATACCTTACCGAAATGTTCACTTTTAATAACGCCTTAAACAATCACGGTCTGAGATCTTCTAATTACGACCTAGAACTGCCCAAATGCAGAACAAATTACTATAAGAATAGTTTTGCTTTCAGTGGCGTCAAGGTCTGGAATGCTCTCCCTCGCTACCTCAAAGAAGAGAGGTCTTTGGAAAAGTTTAAAAGAGGCTTACTACCGGCACTTGTAAAGTAATTAGTTAAAGATCGCCTTGTAAATTGTTAAGTTTAAGTACATATTTTTAGTATTGTATTAATTAGTTAGTTCACGGATTTTATGGAAACCAAATTTAAACCTGTATGTTTAATTTGATAAGATTTCGTGTATAAATAAAAGATTCCATCCATCCATCCATCTATCTACCTATCTATCAATCTATCTACCTATCTATCAATCTATCTATCTATCTACCTACCTACCTACCCATCCATCCATCCATCTATCTATCTATCTATCTATCTATCTATCTATCTATCTACGTATCTATCAATCTATCTATCTATCTACCCACCCACCCACCCACCCACCCATCCATCCATCCATCCATCCATCCATCCATCCATCCATCCATCCATCCATCTATCTATCTATCTAGAACTTTGCAAGAGTCAGTCAATAGGAGCGTTCCTCTGTTTTTATATTCTTGATCCGGTGCGCGCTTTGACAGACCCAGTTATTTTTAGGAACGCTTTACGCATGAAATTGCCTTTCAGCAATCGTACACGTCACTACATACCGCAAGGAGGTTAGCGGTCTTCATGGAGGTGGGTTGGTTTTCAACAAAGCCACCCTAATTAACATGACCAACACTCTGCAATAATTTGAAGCAGCATCACAGAACTATGTACGCTGTTATGAGGCCGAGGACAACGCGTTTAACTAGAATTAACTAGGTCTGTCAAAACGTCTGATCCTAAAAGTAACAGGGAAGATGAGTGCTACCACTGATGGTCTCCTGAACCGATTTTTGATACTGTATCGTGCCAAATTTCTCAACGAAAGATCAGATCGTTTATATTTATTATTTAACAATTATTCGCCGAAGGCGAAGTGATTATCGATGAATATTTACCTCGACTTTTGTCTCGGTGAATATTCACCGATAATCACTGAGCCTGAGGCGAATAATTGTTTTAGTATAAATACACAGGTGATTATTTAAAAAACAAAAGTATTGTACAACACGAAAACATTTTATTTCATCAAAAGCGCGCGAACGACTGGCAGCCATTCTGTTCGTCTTGGTGATTATCGGCTGATAATCCGAGATAGCGAACCAATCAGAGCGCACGATTTTGTACAATCACCTGAATATTTATACTAAATTCAGATGTTCTGTCCGCAAAGTCAAAAGTCATACTGCTTACCTTCTGGATTGTATTTTCTTCCACCCCTTAACTTCTTTCTCTCCTTTCTGCTCAATTTATCTTTCTTTTTATCCTTGTTCTTCCCCTTGTTCTTTCCTTTGTTCTTTCCCTTCTTCTTGCTTGGCAGTACAATTTTCTCTTGTTCCTCTTTTGGTTGTTTTTTGTTCTTTCCCTTTTTTCCTCTCTTCGTTATCTCATCGGCCGCCACAATTGCACTTATTTCCTCGTCATCTTCATCATCGGCTTCATCGTCGTCATTTACCGGGAGTTGTCCGTCTTCATCGATCAAGCCGTTGCTCAGAGCATCGTCTTCTGAACCTTCCTCTCCTCTAACGAGCGAGGTACTCACAAAAATTGCCGCAAACAAAATCAACAGAAGGCTTTTCATGATCAAAAGGCAAAAGCTGCAAAAAAAAAAAAAACAAGTTTACAATTACAGCCTCCACTGATCAACTAAAGATCAGAGTAGTAACTCTCCTTTCTGAACGTTTGAGCTTAGAGAACGTATCTCAAAAAATCAAGTCAAAATCTTCGAGTGGTTTCCTCAGTTTCTTAAAAAATATGAAATTTTGAATTATGGAGAGAACTTGTTACATTCTCCCGGTGTATACTCCTTTGGTATATTTTTGGGTCGTTTTTTTTTATTTATTGTTCAATGTTATTTTGAGATTGCGTTGGTTTGTGATTAGCTAGGGAATTCAATCAGTAAGGCTTAGGCTACCTGTGACACACCCGAGGTCGCGTTTTTGATTGGTTCACAGCAATTTGACTGTGTTCCTCTGTTGTGACTGGTAGGAATGTAACTCACTTGGTTTTGGTTTCAAGACAGTCAAGAGGAAACCGCTGACGTAATTAAACAAAACTGAAAATTTTTTGAGTTTTGAGTCTTGTATGTCTTGTCTAAGTTGTCGCATGGTTTCCGGGTTCAGTTCACCCAGTCTAAAATAATATCAAAGCCGCTCATTTGAGAGAAAGAAATTATAAAGCAATTGCTGGAATTCATTTACAAAATGTACAAAAGCCAGACAAATGAGCATAAGAGGACCTGATTGACAAGCAATCTAAGTTTTTTGGGATCATTCAGCTGCGTTATTTTTAAGTTTCAAAGATCTCCTCAAGTTTGGTTGGGGTCGGGCCAATGCGAGGATTACGTCTTCCGTTAACGAGAGCGCGTCACAGTTCCTCTGGGTTGACTTACTAGCTATAGCTACATCTGAGACTTTGTGATGCAATACCATTGAGATCATGGTGCATCGGACGAACAGAATAATCCTTGTCCAAAGTGGATTCGTGTTTTTCTTCCTTGTACCAAATATCGAGCTATCTCGAATCATAAATCCTTATATGGATGACCTTAAAGAACTCGCCCTTAGATTCATAAGAAATGAAATGGTACTTAAACTTTTCGCACTTTTTTGCTCGAGCAATAACATGTCTTGGGACGGGCCAATGATGCCTTTTTTTAAAAAAAAAAAAAAAAAAAAGAAGAAAACCTGCTGGAAAATCAAAATGTCTCATTTTCTACAGTTTTAAAACGTTAAGCTTTGAACTGGATCAAAGAAATAGAAAGGAATTCAATAGCAGAATAGAGAAGGTACAAGTGATGGTTTCCTGGCGTTTTTTTTTGCCCTTTTTCATGAAAGGAACTAAGTTTTGCTAACTATTTCAACCGCAGCCGGTTTCCAAAATCTATAAAGAATGTGTAGATGTAGCATGGAAACAGGTTTTCAGGGTCTGATTAGTGAATAAACGTGAATACCCCAAAATTTGTTTCTTAAGGTGCTTTTGAGTTTGTGCAGAGTACTGCTGCCCTTAGATTTCCGAACAGCCTGCGATTTTTTGGGACTGAAATCAAAAGACAAACAAACGTCACATTCAGGTTGGAGTTTCCTCTCAATAAGTACTAAGAATTAAAAACTAAGGGGAAAAAGTCTATAAGAAAAAAATTAGAAAGAATAGCTTTTTTACCTTCTGTTGTTCTGTCTTGTGAAGGTGGGTTCCAAGGAGTGTATGAACGAAGTTCTTGTCGCTCATCACCTTTTGTGAACGGAACGAATACTGTATCCACGTAACGAAACTCTTCACTGAACAATTTTAATGGATTGCATGGCCATTGTCCATTAGTAACCAACAATAACGTTAATTATAACTCATTAGAGCTTGTTACTGTATTTTTAAGCTGTTTTTCATTATTCAGAAGAATACGAAATCGTTCATTTTTGGGAACAGTAGTCAAGTTACGACACGATACTCATCGCTGGCTCAGAGCTAGGCGTTATTAAAAAAAGTTGAATTTCATTTTGCATAATTACTGTTAATATTCTTTTTATTTCGTTGCCTTATTTTTACAGCATCATTGAGTAATTACTCCTTGCATTTATCCCGAACTCTTTCAAGTAGTTATCCGTTTTTGCCAATCTCGGACAAAAAGGCGATAATATCATTCGTAATTTTGTCATCTCAGTACCAGCAATAGCAAAAAAAATTATATATATATAAAATCATATTCTGCACGTTGCTGCTTCATTGCACTGTCATCAACACTTTTTTTGATGGCTCTATTTTGTCAATTATGTAAATCACTTCAGTTCTCTTTTGGCCATAGGAATTTTTAGAGTCGCGTATTTAACAGTAAAACACACCTAGATAAAAGCTTTTCTTGGACTTTTTCAACATCAGTCATAAATTTAATGCAGAGCATTGAAAATACAAATGTATTTTGTATACGTTGAAAAGGCTTCAAATGAAGTGTCATGAATGTTTTTTTTAAAGGTATGCTTTTTTCAGAGAGGATTTAACGATCTGATAATGGGCAATAAATCATTACTACTGAAAGAAAGACCTGGTAGAGAAGGGAACCACTCTTAGCCGACTTTTTAAAACTATTACGAAAATGTTACTTTAAGAAAATACTATGAAAGTCAACACGAAAAGACCTTAGAATTACCTTACTGTTTTTCCCATTTTGAGAATCATGATTTGTGAGTTTATACACAAGCGTTTGTTAAAACGGAAAATCCAAAACCAATAGAAGTACCACATTGATTTGGGAACTGAGACAATATCACATGGCTGAGCAGGGACTCGAAAATTCTCATCGTTTGAGTGTGGCGAACGAGTGAAATATTTTTCAACCCGAGTGAAGAGAAATTTCCTGTCTCCAAACGAAGATGAATTTTTCTTTTTATTTTATCAAATTCAGTAGTATTACTGAGTAGCAAATGGTTGCAAATTGATAAACATGCTACCCACCGATTATATTTACGCATATGAGGTATTCACATCAACACACAAATGACAACATTTTTATCCATTTGTTTCCCCTTGGTATACTAGTAACGTTTATATATTGACCCTTAAAGCCCTAAGGGGTTTCCCTGTGGCGGGTAAAATCGTCTGGCATTAGCCAGAGTAAAATCTATAAAGTCACTCTTGGGGCTTAAAGGGTTAAATGCCAGATGAACCGGTTCTCAATTGACTGTTGTAATACCATGCAATTGCAAAAAACATCTCACCAAAGAAAACTGATGCACACAGTCAAATGAACCAATCGGAACTCAAAGAAAATACACCTCGCCAGCCAAGTACCCCTCTAGCTTTTAAGAAAGAACAGACAGACAGTTGAAAAAATGAATTTGAAATAACAAGTTGGCGGTAAGTCCCTTTCAGTTTATAGTTGTATTTATAAAAAGATACTACGCCGCACGCTGATTAATTAGTCGAAACCTTTGGGTTATTGTGTGGGCAAACCCATAGAAAAGAGAAAAATTTTCTGTTTTTATTTAAAGTTAGTTTATGAAAGCAACAAAGCGCAGTTTTTTTGGGTTTACTGGCGTAATAAACCAAGCGGGATGTTGGCAGAACACTCGAAGGGCTTGTAAATCACGAGCTTGTGGCTCGTGATTTACAAGCTTCTCTCGTGTTCTCCCAACATCTCGCGTAGTTTATTATACAGGTAAACCCATAGAAACTGCGGTTTATTACTTAATCCTTTAATCCCTAAGGGGTCTCCCTGTGAGGAGTAAAATCGTCCGGCGTTAGCCAGAGTAAAATCTCTAAAGTCACTCTTAGGGGCTAAAGGGTTAACCCTTTAAGCCCCGAGGGGTCTCCCTGTGAGGACTAAAATCATCTGGCATTAGCAAGAGTAAAATCTATAAAGTTACTCTTATAGCCTACGTGTAGCCGCACCCTACTCCCATTTTTAACTCGTGGATACGCGAAGCGTATTTGCGAGTTTTTGTGGGGACTTCGATATGCAAATTGTCACTCACTCACTCACTCACTCACTCACTCACTCACTCACTCACTCACTCACTCACTCACTCCAGTGTAGACACACTTCGTAATTAGTCGGATAGAACTCGGGGGCACCGATATGAAGACGACAATTGTCGTGACCGAAGTCACGGAAGTCTGTTGATGAAAGTTCACGCTGAAAGTGTATCGTACCGTTGCCAGAGTTTGTAATGATTTTGTAGCTTAAGAGGAGGATTAGCGAGGCCCTGTTAGGGGTAAATTTCGACAAGCAACATGGCCTTGAAACGGCGACATGAAGGACCTGAAATGACGACGAACGACGAGCCGCTCACGGGAAATTACGACAGCGACCTTCGACCTTCGGAAATTGCGACGTGAAAAGGTTTGAAACTCAGACGCGCGACATAAAGAACCTCACTAACAGGGCCTCATTAGCGGTCTTACTAAAATCCAAAGGAGTTTAAATGTTTCCAGTTACGACAATGACCAAATTGGAGACTGAATTTCATGAGCCTTTTACTCGGCCAGGCGCTAAACGTGAACAGATGATAACTATTCGCTTTTCCGACATCGACCGCCATCGACCGCCCCCAAGATTACAAGCAGTATATGAATTTCAGTTGGCTCGAAAGTGATCTGAAGATGAGAAAATCTCTTGCTAATGTAGTAAGCTTTGGTGAGAACTCATAGAGCGAAATTAGCACTTGAATGAGAACTTATATGAGCGAAATGAGTACTCGTTATTGCACGAAACTACTACTGAAAACAGAATAAATTGACGAATCCATGATGTGAAACCGAAGAACTTCTGTGGCCAACCTGGATAAGAAACATCGCATGTAGGACTTTTCTACTGATTTAAGTGTTAGTACTAACAGGAATGGAGTTGTAGAAGTATTGGGACGGCCAAGAAGTATGTCAACATTTACTTGTAAATATGGAGGCGGCTGCCGTGACGGAGAACCACGAAGGTTACAATGTAAGAAAGTCATTGAAGGGTTCGAAAACAGTAAGTCATGTAGAAAATGCATTAAGTGTTATATTATATACAATACACCACAAGCCGTTACAATGAAAAGTTTTCTGTGTATTGATTTCCGAATTTACCTTGAAGTGAACTAGATTGTGTTGAAGTAGACATGTTGGAAAAATAGGCTAACCTGTTTTGCTTACTGTTGTGTGACTCACATTTACATTGTAAAAACAAGAAGTTATAAGGATAAAAACAAATATGTATTGCTGTATTAATGATGGCAAGTGTGATTTTTTTTAAGTGAGACGCTGAATATATATACCACTGATAACCTAAAATGAGATGGTAATGTAAATAAACTAATTCAACTTGATAAAGGATTGAGAGTGTTAAGGATTTTAAGATCATCACTAACATACTTTGCAAAAATGCAAGAAAGACTTGTTTGGTATGATTCGTCAGCTGGGCTATCCTACATGGTTTTGTTCATTATCAGCTGCAGAATCAAGGTGGATATTAATGTTGAATACATTGAATAGACTTGTAGACAACAAAAACTATAATGATGATAAAATTGACAATGTCATGGCAACAAAATTCAGACCTTATTCAGAAGGACCCTGTTACATGTGTTAGAAACTTTGAACTCACAGACAGTGAGCAGCAGGATACGAGAACTACATTTGGTTTCGGTGCCATTTAATCCTGTACCCTTATGTTAAGTTATCAAATTTTTTAACAACTGTATGCTTGCCACCTGCCTTATAACTGATGCCTAGTGTAGTCAAATGATTGGCGTCATGTACTCACTGTATGTTTATTTCAAAAAGCTACTCAGCTCCCTGGTCACTTTTATGTTGTGATTATAGATTATTAAAATTATCTTCAAGTTCATTCAATCACAACTCTGAAAAAACACCTGTAATTTTTAAATTATTTCTTTTTTCTCTGTTTTGTAAACATATCCACGAGTTCACCATAGTCCTACTTTGATTTCCTTCGGGGGGAGGGTGCGGCTACAAGTAGGCTATCACTCTTAGGGGTCTCCCTGTGACAAGTAAAATCGTCTGGCATTAGCCTGAGTAAAATCTATAAAGTCACTTTGAGGGGCTAGAGGGCTAAATATACTATTAGTTATGGTTCTGAGTTCACTTTGTGATTTACTTGCACAGGTGAGCTTTTTGAAAAACTCACTTGTAATTTGCACTGGTGTTACAACGTCGTTTTTTAAATCCGCAAATTTACACTTTCATTTCCAGTAGTTGTTAAATGGACATTTTCCAATAATCATCAATGTATATGCTTGTAAGCAGGTTATGGGAATTGAGTCATAAGTTCAGAGACTGAATTGAGATAAAAAGCCAAGTTCTCTAAAGTGACATACAGGAGTGTATGGCCCTCATAAGGGAGAATTGCAACTCAGATCATAGGAGTGAAAGGCCTTAAATGTTTCAAGGTTCATGGCACATGTGGTTCAATTTTTTTCATGGTTTGTTTATAGGTACGCTGATGTATGATAGTGACTTTAACCTTTTAAGCCACAATAGAGCGTATGCACGACGTCATGGCAGCCATGTTGGTGTCCCCAAACACAGAAAAAGCAGCCATATTGGTGTCCCAAACTGATCCTCCAAATTCAAATTCTATTCTTATGCAAACATTTTCTTTTGTTTCTGTTAAAATGCATGGTCGCTGATCATGTGAGTGTATAGGCTCTATGTCAATATTCATTTTCTCCTAAAAACTCTCATTTATTTGTTATGGTATCAGTGAGGAGAATTTCTTTATTGGCAAAATTTCTGCACAGGTCCCTACTTTATTATGCATCCAGCAGATGAATTGTTTAGGGTAATGCACATGTAAACATTATTGCAGAATGAAACAGTATGGCTACAGCATGCATAATGAGGTAGGGAACTGCGCGGAAATAATTCCCTCTTTTTGGGTGATCATTTTCGTTATTCTCATAAACTGAATGGTCGATGAACAGTGAATATTGTAATGAGAAATTGGATGCTGATCACTACTGGGACAAAAGGGTTAAAACAAACTAAAATATAATTTAAAGCATGGATAAAACTGAACCACAACACATAGAATTTAGTGACCTGATCAGTCCTACAATGATAATTATTATAATTATTATTAGTAACGGTAATAGGACTGAGTGGAGTCAAATTCGGTCTGAAATCATACAAGTGATAACAAAATTGGAAGACAGCACTGCAAGAGTTCGATTTTGTTATCACTCAAATGATATAAACAGACCGAATTGGAAGACACAGTCTTAAATTACTAATTAATCATAAAAATTACAATTCCGAGAGAAGAGCAAGAGTCAAATATAAGTTGTGAAAGAAAATATTGTCATAGTTCAAGGGAAAAAATTCTCCATTTTGAAGAAAGCCCCAATTTAGGAGCCTGTGCACTTTTTCTATGGTGATTGACACCAAGGTTGTGGTTGATTTAGACTACAACTTTGAACGTGATTGGTCGATTTTAACTACAACTTTATGTGACTGGTTTATTGAACTGTCCAATAACAAACTGTGCGATAACAACTTAGCAAGTCGATTAGCGGAAAATCGGAGTTTTTAAACCAATCACAATCTAGGAAATTGTGATTTTTTTATATAATTGTTGTATAACTTCCTCTTACAATATCAAAATGTTGCTGGGCTCAAAGATGATATTTGGGGAAACAATAATAAGTGTTGTTTCTTTAAATATCATCTATTAGTATTATTCTAATATTAACTCAAGGATATTCACCAAATTCTCCCAACTAACAAACTGTACCAGGGTAATAAATTCATTAAGGAGAGTTACTACTCTGATCTTGCAAGTGAAAGGGCTGGTTCCGAACATAATAAATACAACATTTCAAAATTAGGTCTTCTCAAGAGATCTACTTTTTTTATTAACAATCAAGTATCTTAATCAGCTCAGCTGAAAAGACGCCGGCCGGATATTCTATCACAACGACTCAATTTCGTAAAAAAAATATGCAAAATCAAGTCTATTTTTCTGTATAACACCTTCTTTCGAGGTGAGGTTAACCGGTTATTACTGAGCATCCATGGAACAACATTGTTTTTAAACTGTCTTCTATAAGCAAGCAATTCTTTAAATAACACGAGCTCGTACACTTGATTGCATCATTGATCAAGCCGGCGATCGATCGATCGATCGATGTCTGTGTTCCCATTGCAGTTGTCAAACACAGTATATATTCATCCTCCACTAGTGCATCAAACACCAAATTTTATCTTCTCTAAATATTAAATCCAAGCTTCCTCATGCAATCCTTGTGATCTTCGATGAGTTGCCCGCAATTTTCCTCACCACGTTCTATGATGCACGCATCGCGAAGCTTCTTCGTTTCTGGACAAGCGCAACACGGCTTCAGTTTCTTCTCCTCCTTTGGTTTTTGTTCAGTCGCGACAGAAATTGGTCCTTGTACAGCTTTCTCAGACATAGTTGGGTATTTCTCCGGCTGGTTATAATTAGGGAAAAATGCGCTATATGCTCAACCTTATGCAATACATCCAGGAAATTTGTACGATCAAATCTTCACCGAAACGAGACACCGGAAAACAGCTGTTGCGCATGCTCCTAAGTTGGGCATTTGCCCATTCAAAATGGCGGATGTTGTTTTCTGGATTTTCATACACCCCTTAATAACGTGACCTTGGAAAAGCAGTTTGCCTGAACTGACATGGCTACAGAGCCAACCGTGACTAACTCCCATGTCGAGCATCTTTTAGCCGAGATTGAATCGAGTGACGGCCTCTTAGGACCAACGTTAAGGTACTATAACCTCGAACTTGTATCAAAATGTTAGGCCTAAATATCTTCTGATATCTTGTAGTTTGGGTGAAATGCAATTTGTCTTTTCATTCCTGTATTAATTGTTGTGTCCTTAGGGCCGTCTACGATGGAGATCAACATAATGAATTTATGGAAAAGCTCGATGAACGAATACGAGTTCATGACAAGGAAATTGAAAGAATGTGCAACTATCACTACCAAGGTTTCATTGAATCTGTGAATGAGTTGCTAAAAGTTCGTGGCGAAGCTCGGAAGCTTAAGGTATCAATTCTTAATTTAAACGATCCCATTTAAGTCGTAGTTCTAGCTGACGATTACGTCTCACGTAAAATATTACTTTCGCTTTATTCCGTCATGAAAATTCCTTGCTGCTTTGGAACTCATTCATTCGAAAGTCCAAGAGTAGCACATAGTTAAGTAAGAAACCATATGCATCGCGATGTTTATACGTGAGCATGGTTTGATAAACTTCTTGATCTGAAATAAGAAAATACGCATTCCTGTTTATCGGAACAGTCTTTCCAGGGGCTGGAAACCTGATTTGTGCTGTGCAAATTGTAGTTTTCCAAGGACTCACAGTATATCTATCCTCCCTTCAGTTACAGCACCCTGTTAGTTAAATTGAACAAAATCTCTTGGAAAAAATTTAAAAATTTTCACCAACAAATGTTCAAATAATATCGGAATAAGAGCTAAGAACAGTGCTTCCTGCAAAATGTTAAGGAATTGTTTGGTGCTTGGAAGAAATGTTACATGCATTTACGGTTGTCTCTAACATATAGAAGAAAAAAAAAATGAAATGTTTGTACCTCCCCTTGAGAACTCAATACATGCAGCAGAAATTGAAACTATTTGAGGTCATATGCAGGGAATTCTTCCGTTTCTTTGGTGTAGGAAGTTCAAGAAATCATGACAGTTCATTGAAACATGACCTGTTTAAGTCAAAAATGGATTGATAACAGTTACAGTAATTTGAATCGGAAATGAGATCATTGAATTCTGTGAATTCGGCCACAATACTTTCCTGTTTACAACACTTTGCAAAATCAAGTCATGAATCACTGGATCACTGACATTAATATTTCTTGTACAATATTGAATCCTAGCATTATTTTGCCAAATTTAAATGCCAAGAATGCACCAGATTGCATCTCAGTGTACTCAACTTTTAAAAATTTCCCAAGGGGGAATGGGTCATTCCCCCATTACAGCTCATGCCTTCAGTTCTCACTTTGGGCACTTTTTGCCCATATTATCTCTGCCTGTTTCAGTTGTATTAACCTCTACTTACTTCATTTGAAAAGGAAAACCCTGCTCTTGAAGCAGAGTAGAGAAGCAACAAACTCAGCCCACATTTAACACCAGGGCCGGGAATTGAACCCAGGCCAGAGTTGGTGGAAGGCAAGCATTCTCACCACTGTGCCAAACCTGCTCCTCCACAATTGAGAAAACATGCTTTTTCTCAGCCAATCGGCATTCAGTAATTTTGCCCTGTATGCGATAATGATGGTAATCGGCAGATTTAATTACAAGTTACTTTTAAACACTTGCAATGACATTCTCAACCTTTTTGACAATGAAAAATACTTATGAGTAGATGTTCCTTCCTGTTATAATTATTAAATACTGTAAAAAATATATTTTCCTTGTTGATTCTCAGATGAGGATAAAAGAGGTCAATGAGTCAATGCAAGAATCAGGAAGGGAGGTTTGTTTATGCCAATAAATCATACTTTTAGTCATGAATAATTGAATTGTTGTTGACTGTGTAAATTCTTTTTAAGTCAAAATGATTTTTTGTTTCTTTACCCCTTTCGCTCCCAATGATCTGAATAGTTGGCTCCAAGGATTTACCTTATGTAATTCTCATCATCTGTCTACTTGACAATTCTTTTATTGCATGTAATACAATCATGTAGGTATTATAGTCCACACATTTTGTAAGAGGTTGATATTTTTCCTGTAAGAAGGATTTTTGAGGATGCTTGAGTAGGGTTTGCATTTGCATTTATTGCTTGTGATAATATTAGTTTTATGGTCTCCCGACAGAGTCACTTGGGTGGTGGTTGTGACCTTTTGACTAGCAGTAAGCAGTCAAAACGTCGCGACCATCACCCAAGTGACTCTGTCGTGAGACCATACAACTTATTTATATTTTCATTGAAGTGACCACGATGAATAACAATCTTTTCTATGACAATATTGCTTGCGTTTTGACTCGTCATATTTTTACCTTCAAACAAGAATTTGCTTGGTGATCTTTAAACAAGCAAATTGTTTGATTAGCCCATTGCTAATTTAAAAACTTGTGGTGATGGGGCATACTCCGTTGCTGCTCTAAAAGTGTGGAATATCTTACCATTGGACATCAGACTACCATCGTCTGTTATTGTATTTAAAACTAAGCTTAAGACATATCTGTTTACGAATTCCTTTGATTTAGCCTGAATTTTTAATGTTAGTTTTAATTTAATTGAATAAGTAAATGTAGTTTCTAAATTAATTAAGAGTTATGATATTGTAAAGCACCACAGAAAATTATTGGAGTATGGCACTCTATAAATGCATTTATTCATTTATTGACACATTTAGCTAACATGCAAGTGTGAGAACTTGATCCACTGTCGTACAACTCAAAGGAACATAGTATCTGCCATAGAAACCCTGAGTCTCTGCTTACCAGGTAGGTGTATATTTAACAATAAAATTAACTTGAGACTATTTAGTGTCTTCCTGCTAAACAAGCATGCTTCAGATTTTAGTAAACTGATGTTTTGTAATCTTGAAAATTTTGGTGCTTTATTTTTCTTTGACAACTTGATACTGTGTTTCCAAGAAGCGTGTATAATATTTAACAATTACCGGTATTCGCTGAAGGCAAAGTGATTATCGGTGAATATTCACTGAGGTGAAGTCAAAGTGAAAGAAATTATTCACCAATCATAACTGAGCCTGAAGCGAATAATTGTTTTAATATAAATACACAGGTGATTATCTCAAAAAAAGAAAAGAAAAAGCATTGTACAACATGAAAAAAATTTATTTCATCAAAAGCATGCGAACGACTGGTAGCCATTTTGTTCGTCTAGGTGATTTTCTGCTGATAATCCGAGATAGTGAATCAGAGCTCATGATTTTGTGTAATCACCTGAGTATTTATACTCAATGCAAATACAAGCTGTTTCACATAGTAACATTGCAATGTTTTGTCAAACCAGAAACAAAACAGGCATTTTGTTGCAGTTAATGTCCTTGCATCCTTCATTTCTCTGACTCAAAAGCAAATAAGGGTGAAACCAAAACAAAGACTTGAAATTCAAATCCTAGCAGTATGATGTTTGTCCCATGAACCTTGTATAAAGACCTTGTTTCCATGAGTCTCCTATTAATAACTTAGTGGTAGAGCATCTGAATTAGTAATCAGAAGGTTGTAGGTTTGCATCCTATTGGGAGAACTTGGATTTACTTTTTCCAAGTCTGGCTGTGACAGTGTGAAAAATATATCTTTCACAAGTACTCCAAGGTTTATCATTGATATTAAAACTAGACAGCTTGTAAGAACTGGAAAAAATAAAATAGCAAGAAAAGTCATATGAAAGTGGACAGTGTTAAACCTGGAAATTTAGCTGCAAAGTTAAGATCAAACTAACAAAACGCAAACAAGTTTGATAGATGATAATTATGTGCAACCATACTGTACAGGTTTCTAAGCCAAAAAGAGGTAAACATCTTAAGTTTTGTGTTTTTCTAGTTCTAGAAATGTATGCAAAACTGAGAGATCAGATGGCACACAGGAGGTAAGTTCCTTTATATAAGGTCAGTGTATAAGTATATGTTATTTACCAGGCGGAAGGTCTGTATGGGAAAAATCTGTACTCAAGACCAAGGGCACATTTTTCTCCTATACAGACCAACCTAGCCCAGTAAATAACTTATTTATTTTTTGGATGTCTTCTTTTTAAAGCAAGAAAAGAGATAAGAAATTGCTACAGCAGGGAAAAAGTCCGGCCCATGGGCCATATCGTAAAAAACTGGATCAGTTGCGCACACATGATTAGCCAATCAAATTTGAGGATTTAGGATCTGGCTTGCTCAGATGCTCGAGAAAAAATAATATATGTATGTGCACTGCGATAGAAAGATATTTAATAAATGAAAGATCCTGGCATTTATATAAGCAACATGGTCAGTTGCCAAGAGGAGACCTGAAAAAATTAAGGCTTGAATGGGCTTCAAACCCATGACCTTACGATACTGGTGCTCTGACCAACTGAGCCATCTAGCCAACTCAGATCTTGTCATTTGTGAGTTCGTACTGTACTTGTATGAGATGAAGAAATGAATGTATTTAGAAAACAGTCCTAAAAAAGTACGCGCGCTGATTGACCAGGATTCATGTTTCTATAACTCGATAGAAACACAGAACTAGCACTACCTGTTGACGTAATGATGACATGACCAAAGAGAATTTACGTTTTGGTCATCAAAGTTAACAAGCTGTTTTCCTTTTTTTCGTCGCGGTGTTTTCTAAAAGAAATAGAAAACATGTTCTTCGTGTTTCTATTGAGTTATAGAAACACTCATGGAAGTTTGGGAGAACTTGAAAAAGCTGTGGAAACACTCGACTGCGGCTTGTGTTCCCACAGCATTTCTCATTCTCCCAAACTTCCACTCGTGTCTCTATAACTCGATAGGAACATGGAAATTGTTTTCTATTTCTTAAATAATAGTTAAATTTCATGTGGGTGCACTGCAGCAGAAAGATATTTTAATAAATGAAAGATCAGTGTACAGTATGTTAAACAAATATTTGTACTTGTATCCATTTGTTACTGATTGTCTTTTTTCCTAGATATTAGACTGATCTTAAAGAAGACAGTAAATTTCTTACAATACACCTAGAAAGTAAAGCAAAACAAAAATTTTAATATTTTTTACTGATCGATGATACAGTAGATTGGTCAAAATACATTACTGGTACATGGCACATTGGAGGATATGGGCTAGTGGGGAAGCTAGAGACAGATCTCCCTTGAAACTTTGTTGTCTGAAAACTGCTCATTTTTTGTAACATGTATCATCCAGTTGGACGCATGATAATTTTTGTTCAGTATTTTCATTACCTCTAGCTTTCTTGCAAGTACTGTAAATGTTCAGGTGAAAACACAAATGTGTCTGATTATGCAAGGGAATTTATTCAACCCTAAGCTGTTTGTAAGGTTACTTCTGATTATGCAGTCATTTTATTTATAACGATTCTATTTTAGATACTATCCAGCTTTGAAAACCTTGGAGCAACTTGAACACACCTACCTTCCAAGAATTAAAAGGTATTTAATTTAGTTAGGAAATTATGGTGTTATCCACCTCGGCCTCGGTGGATAACACTTTCCTCGATCCGCTTAATTCTTCATATCCTACAAAAGCCGAATTCATTAATTGCTAATTAAGTAATGGTTTTCTTACTCCCTCGTTAAAGTGTAATCCAGCTGGAGCTCTCCTTGTGACCACTCTCGTTAGCGACCAGCTCTAGTTACAACCACTTTTGTGAAATCAGGTTTGAACTGTCACGCAGACTCTGTAATGAAGAGCTCTTGTAAGCGATCTCTCCCATATGTTCACAACAGCAACCACTTTTGAGAGTTACCAATTGATCTTTTTCTTTTGTTTTTAAGTTTTGGTAAGCTACCATTCAAATAATCTGATTTGCATAACTCAACACTTTCAACAAATTTTCAATCTCTGTGTATGAGTTACATGTAACTGTGTATTTAATAAATGCAGTTAATAAATGAGTGAATAAAATAATGAATAAATGAATAAATGATTTTCAACCAAAGTTTTATGTGCATTGTGCCATAAAATTGTATTGATTTTCTTGTTTACTTGGCAGGTTTCGTTTTGCTGAGATCATGAAGACAAGTATTCCAATACATAGAAAGAGCATCAAAGAAGCATCAATGGCAGACTTGAGGGTAGGCTCCCCTCTTTGCTACAGCTCACAGTACACTATAGATCATAACTACCGTAAGTTGTGCGCATGCTTCGTGCTTCCCTGCCCTTCATTTGGTCTTCATTGTCACAGTTGACTACAGTTGTGGGTTTGGTACGAGTTTCATTGCCTCCAGGGTTTTGCTGGCATGGCAAGCTGCTTATGGCTAGAACACTGTGCAAAGCAAAAACGACAGTGATACAGGACAAAGTTAACTTCATCTTAAACAAAATAAGAAAGATGTCAGTCTGTGAAAGACTACCAGATACATGTATCAAGTGATTTTCCAGCAAATAAAGCTGATATTAGACTGGTATGTGATCTAGTCTGAATGGTTCTTGGTTTGCCTTTTACACAGGATTTCCTTGAGAAAATTAGAAAAGTATCTGAGAAGTTGGGCTCAATAGCCATGAAACAGGTAGGCAGTGTGAGACGTAGAAGTGCAGCTGTTTGTTGTTCAGCCTGCCATAAGGATGTCATTGCTTTAAGCTTGTTACTGTACCCCAAAGGTTTCTGTTAATGTACTCTACACCCACATGTACACCGATACATGCATATCGGTGGTTACTGATAGTTTTTTGCAGATGACATGAAGGTACTTATTATATGTGATAAGATTATTATTATCTCTCAGTTAGTATGTGCGCTGTGCTTGGTCAATTTAGCGGGCTGTACTTCACTGTACAACCCTCTAAATTCAAAAGTTTGTTTTGAGATATAATAAATATCTTATAAACCTTGTTTTCTTGGTCAGTACGGTAAGTTATGGATCCTTGTTTTTTCTGCTTGGATTTATGGCCCTGCATGCTTCCCGCTCTGGCCATAAATCCGAGTGGAAAAACTCAGTCCGTAAATTACAGTGTGGACCTCGATCTTGGTTAGTAGTCGAGGTATCTAACACCTCAGTACAGTGAAACCTTAATAATTGTCCATGAGAAGGGAAGTTGATGCTTGCACTGTTGGGTCACAGCCTTCAAGATAGAATACAATTGTTGTCAACATCAAATTAGTGTGCATTAATTTTTGAGAGATGACTTGGAGTTAGGTAGTTGGTTACAATCACACACTTCCCCTTTGTAAATTAATAATATCATAACAATTGTAAGAGCCTTAATGTCCATCATTTGTTTGTCTAGATCAACAAGGAAAATGCTCAAACTGTCCTGTTTACAATACAAAATTTTGTGTTACCGTAACCTTGGTTCAGGAGTGTTCGTAATCTCCGTATTTAAGCTCCTTAACAAATGACAGTCCCATTGGTGTTCCTTTGGCTGTAAACAAAGGAAGTAACAATGTAATTAATGAAAACTTGTAGCGCGGAGGTTTGACCAAAACTGAAATGAACCTAGATCAAATCACGCGTCCTAAACACTTGGACGGACTGTTGTGATTACACAGGATAACTAACAAATGAAACTGGCATTTATAACAGTCACATTTATCTTTTTCATGAAGTGTATTTGTGACATTGCAGTTGCATTAAAAGGCTATCATGATAATATTATTGTTTTTTTTTCTTTAAGAGTGAGGGTATTGACTTTTGCTAGTTAAACCTAACATAAATACTTTAAAGGGCATATTAAGGGTCTAGAAAGTGTAAAGCTACAGTGCAGAACCTCTGGATAAAAAGTTTAATTACTAGTAACATGATAGTATCACATTAAAAAGTGGCCTAAACCACAATATTACAAACCCCGATGTGCCTCTTGTGTTATACTGCATTTCCAGGGCTGGTATTTAACAGTTATTTTATGAAATTGAGTCATACACGAGTTAATAGCCAACAAGGTGTGTCGCACTGAGTTAGCTATACTTCAAGAACAATTTTGCTTGATATATAATTTGCTTGCTTGCCGTGGAATACTTTTGTCCCATAATTATTTGCTTTGGTTTTAATTTTTCAAATAATACTTGGATTTCCTCCTCGTCTAATTCCACAAATCTTGCAGCCATGATGTTTTACTTGTGATTTCAAATCGAACTTGCGCTATGCACTTGCTTGATATTTGAAATCACGCGTATTATTTCAGACCAAATTGCACTCCACTCAGTTCAATTACCATTATTTAATTTGTTCTTCAGGCCATTCACAAGGACAACTTGATGCTGATGCCAGGTGTGGGTATTAAGAAGAAAGGAGATGATGAGGCAGGTTTTCCTGTTATCTTCTTGCAATCACTTTGTACAACAAAACATTACTTACCGGTAACAAATGGAATTCAAGTTTTAAGCATGTGTTCTCTAGTTGGAAGGCAGCGTGCTCAAGTGGTTAGGGGATTGTACTTGCAATCTGGTCACTGTCTTGGGTTCAATTCTTATCATGACCACTACTTGAATATGTAATATGGTAATCTTGATTTTCAGATCCTCTACCACGCTTGTAAATAGCCAATGGTTCGCCTCCTCCCAGTTGGGATTCTAAACAAGTTTTATGTTCTTTTGCAGTTAGTATTAAATCGTTATCGTTATTATTATTATTATTATTTTTTAGTATATTACATGTATATGTTGTGGTTCAATTTTATTCTTGGTTTAAATTTTGTTTTCCTTTGTTTCAAACTCATTATAATATCATATATTATCATACAAAAAAAAACAAACAAAGGAAAATAAAATTTAAACCAGGGAAAAAATTGAACCTCAGCATACACATTCACATGTACTTGTAAGTTGTGTGGAAGGCCCCTTAAAATACTATACATGTATTAATATAATATTAACTTTACAAATTCATAAGGTGAATTATAGAATTATAATGCACAACAACTTATTAACTGTAAGAATTAACATGTATTAGGAGACAAATTAACATAATCAATTATGTATTAATTATGTTCCCATTGAAAATTATGCCATGGAAATACATGAAGGTAATAATCAAGCAGGGCTCAAAGTTAACGACCAACTGGTCGCATATGCGACTGGATTTTTGGCTTTGCGCCTAAAAAATTATGTGTGGTCGCACCACCGCGCCTTAAAAACCAAAGTACAGTGCGACTTTTCTAGTGCTTACTCACCTGACCATCTAACGTACTCCGATTGATAAATATAAATATAAATATAAATATAAACATAGATATAACACAACCAGGCACCAAGTAATAAAGTTGCACCATTTTCCTTTCATCGCTGTGTGTTCTATTCGTGATCTTTAAGCCTATATTCCCAGTGGATTCTCCGAACTCGAACGTTCATTTTTTCCCACGTTCTGTGTTGTAAACAACTCTGCTGACCCGCTGACACATGCAAATAAATGGAATGAAACACGTGCTTCTTGCGCAATCGATGACCAGGTCAGAAAGAGAAATGGGTGGAACTTTTCTGTTAACTTGAATGATGATAACACGTAATAATTCCTGATCACGTAAAACCTAAAAGAAACTAAAAAATTATTGTTGTTATTTTTTGTTCTCCTTTTACATGTAGGAGTCAGAGAAATCAGCTCAGGATCTT
Source organism: Ricordea florida (assembly GCA_949710005.1). Classification (NCBI taxonomy): domain Eukaryota; kingdom Metazoa; phylum Cnidaria; class Anthozoa; order Corallimorpharia; family Ricordeidae; genus Ricordea; species Ricordea florida. The sequence continues at coordinate 6,022,126 of OX453287.1, read as the reverse complement.
GTGGATTTTTCGCCAGTTTATAGATGTTTGTACATCTTCACTGTTGTTGTAAGTTACAACAGTATTGTAGATTCAGTAACAAAATTTGAAAATATTACAAGCTTTTATGCTAATGCATTCAGCACCCATTCAAGAAGTGTGAGAACACCGTTATTTAAGAAATAGAAAACATGTACCGTGTTTCTATCGAGTTATAGAAACACGAGTGAAAGTTTGGGAGAACGAGAAATGTTGTGGGAACACGAGCCGCAGGCGAGTGTTTCCACAGCTTTTTCGAGTTCTCCCAAACTTTCACGAGTGTTTCTATAACTCAATAGAAACACGAAGAACATGTTTTCTATTTCTTTTAGAAAACACTGCGACGAAAAAAAGAAAAGCAACTTGTTAGCTTTGATTATCAAAATGTAAATTCTCTTTGCTCGCGTCATCATTACGTCAACAGCTCGTGCTAGTTCTGTGTTTCTATCGAGTTATAGAAACACGATTTCTAACCAATCAGCGCGCGTACTTTCTTAGGACTGTTTTCTAAAAAATTATATTTCTTTATTGCATTTGTATAATTTTAATGGTATAGAAAAGGTAAAGGTGCACAGGAGCCTTAAGGCTAACATGGCCAGAGCTTATCCCAGTTTCATTAAACATGAAACATATCGGAGGATTGTCCACCCCCCCCCCCCCCACCCTGGATGGGATATGCTTGTCCACACCATTGGTGGAAAGAGACAGTTTGAGTGAAAGAGAAAGTCTCTTGTCTAAGGGAACAATACAGTGCTATCACTTGGGCTCGAACTTTGGACCTCTTACTGGGAAGTCTGACATGCTAACTTAACTACACTACCGAGTCTCCACATGTATGGTATGGTGCTAGTTAACCGAATATCTTATAAGACAGTGAACCTCGTAACCCTCCTTGTATCTGCTGTGGTTCAATTGTTCCTAGGTTTAAATTTAATTTTCCTTTGTTTTTGCTGTGGTAATGACTTGTGTGGTCAAGAGTTTGAAACAAAGAAAATAAAATTTAAACCAAGGATAATATTGAACCACAACATATCTAACAAGAGAGTTACAGTGCAAGCTTATTGTGCAGTATTTACTTTTTTAACCAAGATAACTTGATAATATTATTTTGTATTAACCTCTTGTCAGTAAGTTTTAATGCCTTTTACGTACTAGTTAAAATATTTGTGTTCAATTCATGCTATGATCATAATGCCAGCACTTTATGATATGAATGCTCACACTCATTGGTTTCTTCCTAATGTTCTCCATCCTATATTTCCTGTAAATTGAGTTGTTTTTAAATAGTAATATTTAATAATTTAATACTTCTTTCAATAATCAAGGGAGAAAGAGAAACCTTTGACAACTACTACAGGAAGCAACGGAAAAAACAAGCGAGGCTAGCCCTTGAGCTTAGTCATGGAACTGGGGTGAGTGTTCCTCTTGAACAATAATTATTGGATGAAGTTGAACGTGATTGGGAGAATTATCAAGATAGAGGTTTAAGTTGTGCCAAAGCCAAAGGCTAAGGTGGATAACACAAACCAAGGCCTCGATAATTCTTGCTGTCAAAGGTGAAGTCATGTCTGTATGTAACTGCTGTATGCAACTGTTGGCCAATTGTCTGCAGGTATGATGTACCAAAACAATGCCAATGGGAATCACCTGCTTGCTCCTAGCCAATCTGAATACTACTCGTCATTCACCATCACTATACATCATTCACCATCACTAGACGTCATTCACCATCACTGGACATCATTCACCATCACTAGACATGATTCACCATCACTATACATTATCCATCACTAGACGTCATTCACCATCACTATACATCATTCACCATCACTAGACATTATTCTCCATCACTAGACGTCATTCACCATCACTAGACATCATTCTCCATCACTAGACGTCATTCACCATCGCTGGACTTCATTCACCATCGCTGGACGTCATTCACCATCACTATACATCATTCACCATCACTAGACGTCATTCACCATCACTAGACATCATTCACTATCACTAGATGTCATTCACCATCACTAGACATCATTCACCATCACTAGACATCATTCTCCATCACTAGACGTCATTCTCCATCACTCGACGTCATTCACCATTGCTGGACGTCATTCACCATCACTGGACGTCATTCACCATCACTATACATCATTCACCATCACTAGACGTCATTCACCATCACTGGACATCATTCACCATCACTAGACATGATTCACCATCACTATACATTATCCATCACTAGACGTCATTCACCATCACTATACATCATTCTCCATCACTAGACGTCATTCACCATCACTAGACATCATTCTCCATCACTAGACGTCATTCACCATCGCTGGACTTCATTCACCATCGCTGGACGTCATTCACCATCACTATACATCATTCACCATCACTAGACGTCATTCACCATCACTATACATCATTCACCATCACTAGACGTCATTCACCATCACTATACATCATTCACCATCACTAGACATCATTCACCATCACTAGACATCATTCACTATCACTAGATGTCATTCACCATCACTAGACATCATTCACCATCACTAGACATCATTCTCCATCACTAGACGTCATTCACCATTGCTGGACGTCATTCACCATCGCTGGACGTCATTCACCATCACTAGACATCATTCACCATCACTAGACGTCATTCACCATCACTAGACATTATTCACTATCGTTGGACATCATTCTCGATCACTAGAAGTCATTGACCATCACTAGCCATCATTCGTCATTACTAGATGTCATTCGCCATTACTAGATGTCATTCGCCATTACTAGATGTCATTCGCCATCACTAGACATCATCCGCCATCACTATACATCATTTACCATCTCTAGACATCATTCACCATAACTAGATGTCATTCACGATCACTAGACATCATTCACCATCACTAGACATCATTCTCCATCACTAGACGTCATTCTCCATCACTCGACGTCATTCACCATTGCTGGACGTCATTCACCATCGCTGGACATCATTCACCATCACTATACATCATTCACCATCACTAGACGTCATTCACCATCACTATACATCATTCACCATCACTAGATGTCATTCACCATCACTAGACATCATTCACCATCACTAGACATCATTCTCCATCACTAGACGTCATTCACCATTGCTGGACGTCATTCACCATCGCTGGACATCATTCACCATCACTAGACGTCATTCACCAACACTAGACATTATTCACTATCGCTGGACATCATTCTCGATCACTAGATGTCATTGACCATCACTAGCCATCATTCGTCATTACTAGATGTCATTCGCCATTACTAGATGTCATTCGCCATTACTAGATGTCATTCGCCATCACTAAACATCATTCGCCATCACTATACATCATTTACCATCTCTAGACATCATTCACCATAACTAGATGTCATTCACCATCACTAGACATCATTCACCATCACTATATATAGACATCAATCTCCATCACTAGACGTCATCGACCATCACTAGACATCATTCACCATTACTAGATGTCATTCACCATCGCTGGACGTCATTCACCATCACTAGACGTCATTCACCTACACTAGACATTATTCACTATCGCTAGACGTCATTTTCAATCACTAGACGTCATTGACCATCACTAGCCATCATTCGCCTTCACTAGATGTCATTCGCTGTCACTATACATCATTTACCATCTCTAGACATCATTCACCATCACTAGTCGTCATTCACCATCACTAGACATCATTCACTATCACTAGACATCATTCGCCATCACTAGACATCATTTGCCATCTCTAGACATCATTCACCATCACTAGACGTCATTCACTATCCTTGACGTCATTCACTATCCTTGATGTCATTCACCATCACTAGACGTCATTCGCCATCACTATTCATCATTTACCATCTCTAGACATCATTCACTATCACTAGACATCATTCACTGTCCTTGACGTCATTTGCCGTCACCGGACATCACTTACCATTATCATTAGATGTTATTCACTATCATTAGACATCATTCGCTATTATCAGACATCATTCACTATCACTAGAAGTTATTCACCATCACTAGACATCATTTACCATCACTCTGTGTGCTTTTTTACCACTTCGATCACTCCAAGCTGTACCACCTCTCTAACTCTGCTTTTTAAGCTTGTTGAAAAGCTGTTATATACTTGTGACATACAAGTGCACTTTGCATCAATTGCACAGTGGTATCACTTTTGATGCTAGACTTGGGATCATCTGTGCGTGTAGCTTTCACATGTACACTGTATAGTTGTAGAGATTTCTTTTGTTAATGAGAAATATGTACCAACTAGTTATTAAGATGTTTTGTTTGTTGGTCAGGATGGTAATCTTGAGGTCTACAGAGCCTATTTTCACCAGATAGTAGGGTAAGTTATGTGGAGACGCCTACTAATTCCTGTAGTTAATAATTAAGTTGCCTTATTATATCTCTCAGTTAGTATGTGCTCTGTGATCTGTCAATTTAGGGGGCTGTTCTTCACTGTACGGACCACTAAAAGTCTGATAGCATCAAAACTCATTCCTTTTTAATTTTGGCTTGAGGCTCCTTGTTTGTGCTGTTGTGTTCATTCATGAAAGTAAAAACTGGCAGTGTTTTTGCCACCTTCTATCACACCATCTTCCACCATGCTTTGATCATGTTCTATCGTTTAACAAGTGGGTTACAATTGCTGAATGTGACCAGGAATCAGCCAATGGTAGCCCCTGGTTAGCTGAATGAAAGTCTAGGGATATAATAATAAAAATTGTGCTGCTTTGTTTGAATCTGCAGGTTCTTTGTTGTTGAAGATATAATATTACACACAACGAGAGGTCTTGTGACAAGGTACATAAAAGCAAGTAGTAAACATTCATGATGTTTTGGTCAGAAGTATTAAGACCAATGTCCTTGTTATCTCTTGAATCAATCAGGAATTTGTATGACTTTTGATCACTGCTGTATCAAAAATAATCATAATAATGACTATTATGGGTCATTATTTTAACCCTTTAATCCCTGAGGGGTCTCCCTGTGACGAGTAAAATCGTCTGGCATTAGCCAGAGTAAAATCTATAAAGTCACTCTTGGGGCTTAAAGGATAAAGGTAGATAGTTTTTAACCCTTTAAGCCACAGGGGGTCTCCTGGTGACAAGTAAAATCGTCTGGCGTTAGCCAGAGTAAAATCTGTAAAGTCACTATTGGGTCTTAAAGGGTTAAAGAGTTTTTAACCCTTTAAGCCTGGTTTTCATATGTCGGGAAAATCCCAGACGATCGGGGATTTTACTTTTTGCTGACCATCCCAGATTTTGCTGATATATCGGGTAATCGCCAGAGGTCTGTCCCAGATTCTCCCGATTAATTGCACATTGCCAGATGTAGGTCTTGTTTTAATGAAGGTTGCAAGCCACCTCAAGTGTTCATACTTCGGATCTAACTGAATGTCATCTCTACCAGCGCCACTTTTCCCAAGTGCCTTCCGTACGTACCTTGAAAAAGTTGTCCTAATGCTTTCGTATCTTTGCTTACACTTGGATTCTTCTAAGTCAAGCAAATCTGAAATCTTTCGCCAGGCGTTGTTCTTTATGTTCCGATCTTTAAAATCTGCACAGGCACGGTTGTAAATTACGGGAAACTCTTTTATGATATCCATAAACGCCACATCATTCTTCTTTGCCTCTTGGGCTAGAGATTCGAGATAGCCATCACTCATGTTTTCAAGAGACGCCATCTTTATTTGTGATACGGGGATTTAGGGGATTGGTAATGAGCAAAATCCATCGCCGACGTCCCCGAAGTAAAAATTTGGAGTTTTCATTTATCGGGAATGATCGCCGACCATCGCAGAAATCTGGGACACGTCGGGAAAATAGAAATGCTCCCGATTCTCCAGATTTGTCCCCGTCCATCCCAGTCGATCGGGGATATCATCGATTTTGAGTTTTCATTAGTCAGAAAAATCTGGGACAGTCGGGAAACAGCAAAATCCCCGATCATCTGGGATTTTCCCGACATATGAAAACCAGGCTTTAAGCTGCAAGGGGTCTCCCTGTGACAAATAAAATCGTCTGGCATTAGCCAGAGTAAAATCTATCAAGTCACTCTTGGGGCTTATAGGGTTAAGGAGATAGTTTTTAACCCTTTAAGCTGCAAGGGGTTTCCCTGTGACGAATAAAATTATCTGGTGTTAGCCAGAGTAAAATCTATAAAGTCAATCTTGGGGCTTACAGGGTTAAGATTTATTTTGGTGGCACATAAACGTCTTTCACCTCATTTCGCATGATCCAATAAAAACTGGATTCTTGGAATTGCCTGTAATCCAAGTGGAAGAATAAACCAATCACAAGCCCTGAGAACAAGCTTTGTGATTGATATATTCTTATGCTTCTGCTTCTTATTCAAACAGGTACGTTCAGAAACAAGGTCGCTAGTGATCAAATCACAACTGTGATTGGAGGAAACGGGAAACTTCCTTATCTTTTTTGAGCCCGATTGTGATGAGCTTTTGACTCTCTTTACAACTCTAATTTTTTATTTTCACTTGGTTGGGAGTGCTCCTAGAACAGTTATGCCTGACTCTGGCTCAGTGACTAGTGCAAACCAGCCTTTTACAAGCTGATGGCACAGCTTTTATTTTCACAGATCAACAGTTGATGATCTTTGGGAAATGGCAGCTGCAAAAATTGCTCCAGTTCTTCTCACATGCACGCAGTCGGTAATTACACTTAGACAATTTAAATTTATTTCTTAACAATATAATGGGGAGCTTTGGTAGACAGGAAGGCAATGCTGATGAGGGAACCAGTAAAATGATGTTTTTTTTCCTCTTGTACTATTGACAGCAAGCTTGTTTAATGTGATTTACTTTCTCCTAGCTTCCAAACTGTAGAATTCCTTTGATTTTTACCATTCACATTTCATTCTGTTTCTGTTTAACTTTTGTATCTTTGCAAAACTTAAGAAATTGTCATTTCGTGTTGTTGTTTCATGCACAGAGGTCTGTAAAAGAAACCTACGAGACTGTATCTTGCATGTGCATTTTCATTGTCTCATTCTGTGTGAAGTCTATTCTATATGCAGTTGACTTTGTCAGCTTGTTTTATGCTTAAGCTTCCCATTGATGCATTTTAATACAATGCTGTGCATAAATTTGTCAGAGAATTGGACAAGTATGTTGATGTCTTTGTCTTCCTTTTCTGTTCAATCCATGTCACTTTTATCTGTAGGAGTGTACATGTACAACTATAAAATTTGTTTTGAATGTATATTGTCATCACCCTTAAAGGTGCAGCATTGTTGCTAAACTCCATTGGAGAAAAAGGCGCTCACCGGCTTAAGTTTGGTCGTTGTTCAACTTATGATGGCAACCAAAGTGTGTCCAGTCTGTTGTCAGCTGGCTGAATGGCTACCTTAACTGGCTGCCAATTTTCTTTGCTACAACGCCTGAAGTTGGCATATATTGTGCAGCAATAATATTATATGCTGTGGTTCAATTTTTTTCTTGGCTTTAAATTTTATCCTCCTTTATTTTTTCGGTATAGTAATGCATGATTTATACCAATAAAATTGAGCCACAACATAAACAAAATAAATGTAAAAGATTCTGTGACTGCATTAGGTATGTGCAAATACTCTTTCCTGCTGGCTGCAGTGTCTGTTTAATTTCTGGAGTTACTGTCTCTCTCAGGCTTACTGTGAAGAGCCCTCACTTCTACTAAGAGTAAAGGAGCTTATTGTGTGGTTCTGCCACACACTTTCGGTAAGTGATGTTCTAGGTGACAATTACTATAATTTTGCTTTAACTTCGTTTTTTTGACTCAATTTGTCAGTGATACCTCTGTTTTGATGGTAATTCTCTGGTTTTTTTTTAGGGTTTTGGATTCAATGTTAGTAAAATTTTTGATGTCCTATTTGAAATGAGGTGAGTGTTCTTGTTCTGCCCATTTTTGGAGTAAACGAACTGTGAATAATATTGGTAGTTGATAAATCCCACATTGACTTTGTTTGTAAGAGAAATCAATCCTCCGATGAAGATTAGAAAATTGTAATGTGCTGCACAAATTCATATCATGTACTTTATGCAGTACCGAACAGAAGGAACCTAAGGGGGAACGCATTCTCTGAATGCAAGGGAAACGCAAAACGGAATGCTAACAGAATGCGTTCTGCTCTGCGTTCTTTGTTAGGTTACCTCTGTTGGGTACTGTTAGTATCGACTCTTTTTTGTGTGCTTCTTACATATTAATATCCGTTTAAAATTGATTGTTCTTGTCATGATATTATTATCATCATCATAGTATTGTTATGTTTTATATTATTATTATTATTATTATTATAATCATAACTATAACAAAATTCTCAAATCTGATTGGCTCTCAACTGCCCTGATTTCAGCCTTAATAGGACAGTTAAATAGGACAGTACGAGTCATGCCTGAGTAATTGGACAGTACGCGCCATCACACGCGCGCTTAAATGGCTTTTTTTTCACTGCTAGCAAAAAAAAAATCTTGGAATTTCATGTGTTTTGATTAAAAAAAAAGACGTTTATATGTCACAAATTTTGTTAAAGTTATGATCAATTGGTAATAAGACTTTGTGTCGTCCAATTCGGTCTGCAATCATACTCGTGATTAAACAAATCGGACTCCAGCTACGTGGTCGTCCAATTTTGTTAATCACTCGCATGATTATAGACCGTATTGGACTCCACTCAGTCCTATTACCATAACTTAGTACTATTATTATTTTTATTATTATTATTATTATTATTATTATTATTATCATTCTTTTTATTAAGACATTGGCAGTGGTCTTGCAATGTGATCTGTTGCTGAAATAATCATTATAGTCTATGGAAGACAATCTTTTGCCTTTGTCTGTTCATGGAGTCATGTAGTTTGTTGTTTGCTTTGGTAGAAATCAATACAATGAAATTCTGTCCAAAGACTGGGAAGCTATATTCAGGTTGGTTTTTCATCTGTAATAACATATTAGGGCAGCTGTATTTCACATATACTGTAGGCAAAGTAGGTAGGTAAAGGCGCATATGGGTCTCAAGCTGACGCGGCGCGAGCTTATCCTGATTTCAGTAGCATGAAGCACCAGAAAATAATAATAATAATAATAATGATAATGATGATGATGATGATGATGATGATGATGATGATAATGATAATACTAGTAATAGTAATAATAACCTTTATTTGAGTGTCAACTGTATCTAGCACTGATGAACTAATTGGGGCCACTGTAAAGCACAAATGAAATGAAATCAAGTCATATTAAATTAAATTAAATCAATCAAATCAAATCAAATGTTGGTTTTTGTGAAGAGGGAAAAACCGGAGTACCCGGAGAAAAACCTCTCGGAGCAGAGTGGAGAACCAACCAACTCAGCCCACATAATTATGACGCAAAGCCGGGAATTGAACCCGGGACACATTGGTGGAAGGCCAGCGCTCTCACCACTGAGCCAACCCTGCTCCCCCAATTGTTACTTCCCTCTGAATGGGATGCTAGTTCAAACCCATGGTGACTTCCAGCATTAGATGTATACCGCTGGTACCTATTGATACTCCTGGGCGAAGGGAGACACTCTAGAGTTAAGTTTCTTCTATAAGGAAACCACACTGTGCCATCACCAGCGCTTGAACCCCAGACCTACTTGGAAGTCTCACCCGCTAACCACTACACTACTGAGTCTCCCAGAAGCATACTTGTTAGTTCTCAAAATCATAACATTGTATTTTACTCCCAATATTGACTATAGTCCGCCTCCCCGTATCATTCTGCCTATAAACCACACGACAAACTAGATTGCTTCTAGGTTTGTTCTGTAGAGAGTATTAATTGTGACTTTAAATTGTCTTTTCCTCTTTTGCCTGCCTCGAATAGCCCTCGCTAATTGCGGGCAAAAGCTCTGTAATGTTAAAATTTACGCTTTGATCTAATAAAGAAGAAGGTTGTTTATTTAAGATAGTGATGTCCCTCAGAGGGAGACACCAGATAGGAGTATAAAAATTTAACTTCATGATGCTACGCTGGTTAAGACTTTCTCAAAAAATAATGAAGTGATGGTGAAATTTTCACAGTGTTAGGAGACTTGAAGAAACTATGCAATGACCTCCTTTTATGAAACTCTGACAAAAGCTCATCCGCGAAACATATTTTTGGTGCTTCCGTGTGGGCAAAACTTTATGCGTTTTGTTAGGTCGCTTTTTGATTTTGACTGAACGGCCAGATCTACTTTAGAGTGGCTCATTGCATAGCTGTAGGTATAGTTTCCTTCCATGCAAAGTCTTAGATTTGTATCATTTTTACTTTTTGAGAAATCAAGTTCATCGTGAACCTTCTTTTGAAGAGTCTAAAAATAGGCGTGGTTCATTTTATGGGTGAGGCTCCTTTGGAATTTAAGGAATTCATGTCAAATTTGAAAATTATCTGTGTTAAAGAATATTGCATGTTGTGTTAAAACAACATTTTCTTCACTGTTTACATATGTTTACAAGACATGTTTAAAAAAGTATTTTTTTAGACTATTGAGCCACCGTAACGAGGGTAGAATCATGCTATGTTTAACCAGCTGGAAATGGATTTTGGCATTATGAAATTATGTAACAAAGTTCTTTAAAGGTACAAAGTAAACGTTACTGATAGTTACACTCATTTTTTTATATTTTCCTACCCACAGAAGAATTTTTGATGAAGATAATTATACTCCAATTACCTGCGAAAATGAAGAGGAGTACAATGATGTACTAAAACAATTCCCCTGTGATGCTTCACAGGTTGCTCAGGTATGGATTGACAGACAACAGAATCAGAAATTGGGTTTGGCATTACATGGTATCAAGAGAAAATGATTTAAGAGAACGCATCTTCCCTACTGGGTTCTCTTCCTTTGATAAAACCACAGAATCTATTTTTAGATCCGGAAACTATTTTAACTGACCAATGGCTGATGTCCTTCTCATCACGTGCCGTTGTAGTTTCAATGTGCCATGGGAATCTTGTTTCATTTGACCTCGACTTTCCACTAAAGCTATTGGGAAACCGCGCAGCCATGGAAAGAGATAAAAATAAATTCCGCGCTGAAAATAGATTCTGTCCCCTTATCATATCAGACGGGGTTGTGTTCTCTTTCCTCATTTTCTCTTGATGGTATAAAACATGTACGGTTACACTCCGATAACTCGAATTGCCAAGGGAAATTGAAATTACTTCGAGTTATCAGGGTTTCGAGTTATGGGGATTTCGAAGAAAAGACCAAAAAAAAAAAACACTTGATTAAAGAGGTTTTATGCTTACACATGTTTTTTTTTTGTAAAGTTTCTACCAATCTAAGAGCACCAAAAAAAAAAAGTGAAGAAGAAGAATGAACACATTATTATTCTCAAAATGTTGCTGGGTTAGATTGACAAGTAATGACAAACAACATAAATTATTGATTCCAGATTACGCACAAGACAATACTTTACAATACAATACTTTATTTATACACGTGACACCAAGGAGCTCCTAAGTGCTCGTTAAAACGTGTACGTGTGCATGACATATGAAACCAGAGGTAGCGATAGACCACCACACCGGGAACTACGTCCCCTACTCTTTTCGTTCACTGTGTGGGTTCTTTAACGTCCCACAGATAAGAAACAAGAATGGTGAGACAGGACCTACATTTTATCGTCCTTATCCGAGAAAACTAGAAATTTGCGATTGTCATTACAAAGGCAGCACTTCTCCGCAAAGACCCTGAGTGTTAGTCCGGCTGGGGTTTGAACCCGCAACCTCCCGCACAGTAGTCCAGTGCTCTACCAACTGAGCTAACTGGTCGGCGCACTGTTATTTCTCTCCGAAGAAACAGTTAAAGGTCAATTTTTCGTATTCTACATGGATTATAAATAAGTTAAATGTAAGGCTCGGTGCAAACGTCGAAATTTACATGTGCCGAATCTAATGCAGATTAGGAAAAACAATAAATTGTTCTCATTTGCATTAGATTCGGCACATAGCTCAGTGGAAGAGCACTTGAATCAGTAATCGGAAGATCGTAGGTTCGTCTCCTTTGGGGAAAAGTCGCATTTCCTTTTTCTGAGTTTGCCTGTATCATCCTCAGAAAATATATTTTTCACATGTTCGTTTGTGCTCGCGACATCATCGGTACTGTTCGGATCTTCGGAGGTCACAGCTCGGAGAACCTTCAGTAATCCCTAAGGTGAACCGTCTAGTTGGTTTTCTGCTGTTCTAACAACTTAAGCCTGGGTTTCACTATACCGCAAGAAAAGGCAAATAAAAACAAAGAAAATCGTGTCCTGTGGGGCTTTACAAGACAAAAGGACGGTGTTTTTCTTTGTTTGTTCCTTTGTCTTTACTTTGCTTATGCTTAGTCTTCTGTCGATGTCTTAAACTTATCTCGATGTCTTTTAAGACATCTTTTAAAAACTTATCTGGATATCTTATGCTTATGTCGATGTCTTTATGACATACGCTTGACTTCTTTCCTTTGTGTTCTCCTTTGTTTTCTGCTAATCCTTATGCTTGCGTCGTAGTGAAAACCAGGCTTTATGGTTTCTTTTTCTCCTAGCCCCGCGTTCAACTCCAGTTCCCATTTTCTGAAGGAGTGGTCAAACTATATAAAGAGGTAGCATCTATTATTTCTATTTTATCACAGATTTACTAAGTGTTATACTTGTCGCAAACTGTCCAGAGCCTCTCTACTTTTTCCGTCGTAAATGAATGGGAACGCAGCGCGTTTTTGTGGCTACGAGCCAGAAGACTGGTAGCCATTATGTCATCGGGATGTTAAGTGAGAGTGAAAAATTGACGCGCAAGGGATGCTGGGATTTCAACTGTTCGGACTAGTTTATTATGCCCCCAGAGCTGACCCAATTACCTCAGAGACCAACTTCAAATTTTAACTACAATGACTTTATGAATCAAGAGGAGTAGAAGTCCTTGGAGCGGTATACTTTGCCAAATTTGCTACAAATTATACTAATTAACAATTATTCGACAAAGGCGAAGCGATTATCGGTGAATATTCACCGAGACGAATCGAGGTGAATATTCACCGATAATCACTGAGAAAAAGCATTGTACAACACGAAAAAATTTTATCTCATCAAAAGCGCGCGAACGACTGGAAGCCATTTTGTTCGTCGAGGTGATTATCGGCTGATAATCCGAGATAGCGATTTTGTATAATCACCTGAGTATTTATACTAATTACTGTTAGTTACTTCTAGCAAGTCTACATGTTTTCTCATTTTGCATCTTTTATTGATTATTGTTTAATTCCTTGTTTTGCAGATCAAAAATTATATAAATTCCTGTCTGAAATTTAATGAAAATCTCAATGTCAGGTACGTCACTCCGTTTTCAATTAACCGATGGAATTTCAATATTGTTGATTACAGCAGAAACCTGTAACACTTGAAACGCTTAACTCACGTTCACAGCTTGTCCAGATTCAATATTTCCCAAGTACCATATTTGGAAACTGCTTGCCCCAGTCTTAAAGCTTTCTGCACAGTCCCACTCGTGTGGTGTGTTGTAAACAACATGCCCTTAAAACAACGATTTGTCCGCAATGTTTTGAGCAGAGACAAGTTTTCCCAGTAAATGCGTCATGCTACTGAAAGCCAGTTTGATTGGTTAATTAGGTTTCTCTTGATTTCCAAATATGGTACTTGGTAGATTAAATCTGAACAAGCTGTGCCTGGTTAAAGACGTCCAAAGGCAGTTACATGTTTCAAGTCTTTTGGGTTTGATTATGCCTTTTTGTCATGGTTTTCTTTAGAACAATACCCAATATAGTTACTGCTGAGTTACAGTGCTCGCAGTTCATGATTAATGTGGTTAATGTTGGCTTTTCTGGGAGTGAAACATTGTCAGTGCAATTGTAAAACTGTGATGTTGTTTTAAGGTCATTATGTGATCTGTTCCCTTCTTCTTCTTCCTGTTTCAGTCAAACAGAAATTGGCGATTCAGTTCGCAAGTCAACAAACTTGCTTTTATCGAGAACACTCAATGGTGAGACGTTTGTGATTGGGTTCTTCTCATTATTACTCACTTTTTTGATGGAGAGAAATTGGCCTTCAAACGTTGTACATTTTTGGGGGGTCAAAAACGCCAATTATTTTCTACTATCTCTGTAAATTTCTGAAATTTTAAACTCGCGTCACACTAAAAGTGTTTTGCCTATCGCCTTCAAAGGCGATATTTTTGTTGCTCCATCAGCGACTGAAACGCGCATGGCAATGTGGCAGGTTTTGTAAACAAAGGTCCTCCTTTACTACAAACACTATGCTATTTTTGTTTTTGCATCGGAAAATGTAAAATTCTCATCTTGTTAATAATTATCTTCCAGGTAGCATCACATCTATTATTAAGAGACCAGGAATGTCCATTCCTCAGGTAAATTAGCTGTCTAAGCTCCTAAGTCAAGTTAACAAATCGAATGTTGTTTAGCGTTGTCTGTACTCTTATCGACAACGAGTATGCGTCGTCCCAGTGGCCGACTCCACAACATTTGAGTCCACCGTCTTCTATACCACAGTATTAGCGTCAATGAAAATGTTTTTTTTTTTCCAGAGCGTGACCGAGATCGTGACACGAAGAAAGAGCAAGCGTTGTCTATAACTTTCTCGCAATCTGATTGGTTTATTCACCAAAACGAGCGTTTCTGATTGGCTGTTGCATCGCGTGACGCATTGATGCGAGCTGCGTTGTCTGGACTCTCATTGACAACGGCAAATTAGCAAATCACATTGCGAGATGATTGGTTTATTCACCAAAATGAGCGTTTCTGATTGGCTGTTGCATCGCGTGACACATTGATGCGAGCTGCGTTGTCTGGACTCTCATTGACAACGGCAAATTAGCAAATCACATTGCGAGATGATTGGTTTATTCACCAAAATGAGCGTTTTTGATTGGCTGTTGCATCGCGTGACGCATTGATGCGAGCTGCGTTGTCGGGACTCTCATTGACAACGGCAAATTAGCAAATCACATTGCGAGATTAGTAGCAATTGTCGTAAAAATTTCAATTCCCCTGACTTTTTTTGGTTGTAGCCTTTAGCTGTAGATAGTAGAAGTGTTATAAACATCAAAGTGTTTTAAGCCTGGTTTTCATATAACTGTTGACAAACCTTCTTGATCGCCAGCTATCGTGAGCGATTATACGGAAACACTTCTCACCAATCGTTGGGATCTTTTGTGATTGTTCCTTATATTCTTATGCTCTGATCACTTGGTGGTGTTTTGATATTTTAAAGAGAATCTAGATGTTGAAAGTTCAGGTTTTGTGTCAGTATACATTACATGACTTAATTAACTAAGTCCCTATAAGTACACTCCACGATGGCTCAATTGTATTGACTGCATCTCAGTTTAGACACAGATCTCGAATACTAGTGACAGTTCAACAATTTCATCCACTTGGTCGATCTCGTTGAGTGATCAATTACATGACAATTTTGGTCTCGAGGGGAAGAAGGCGGCTTAATGAATAAATTTCTTTTATAGAGAGGTGTCTTATTAGAGAAGAGGTACAGCTCATTGAAGGGTGTGTCTTTCCAATTTTATTCAGAACTTGTGACTCGGAAACTTCTTTTACTGCCCCTCTCCAGGGGAGGGAGGCGGCTTAATAAATTTATTTTATAGAGAAGTGTCTCATTAGGGGAGGGGGGGGGGGGTGGGGCAGCTTATTGAAGTGTGTGTCTTTCCAATTGTATTCAGAACCTCTGACTCAGAAACGTCTTTTACTGCCCCTCTCCAGGGGGGAGGGAGGCGGCTTAATAAATTTCTTTTATAGAGAAGTGTCTTATTAGAGGGAGGGGGGGGTAGCTCATTGAAGGGTGTGTCCTTCCAATTTTATTCAGAACTTGTGACTCAGAAACTTCCTTTGCTGCCCCTCTCCGGGGGGAGGGGAGGCTGCTTAATAAATTTCTTTTATAGAGAAGTGTCTTATTAGAGGGGGGGTAGCTCATTGAAGGGTGTGTCCTTCCAATTTTATTCAAAACTTGTGACTCGGAAACTTCTTTTACTGCCCCTCTCCAGGGGGGGGGGGGGGAGGGAGGCGGCTTGATAACTTTTTTTTATAGAGAAGTGTCGTTTTAGAGGGGGGTAGCCTATTGAAGGGTAAGTCTTTCCAATTTTATTGAGAACTTGTGACTCAGAAACGTCTTTTACTGCCCTCTCAGAGATGAATGGAGGACTGCCAATAATCTAGCAGTCTTCTTATTTTCTTCTTCTATGACTCAACAGCTGGTCCAAATGTCAATTAACACAATTCACTTAGAAGCGGCATGTGTCCATCTCGAGGAGCACGTCACAGCTGTAACAGGGTGAGGTTATAATTATAATTTTATATAATTCTGATTCTATGTAATTCTAATTTTATGTAATTCTGATTCTATGTAATTCTGATTGTAGGTAATTCTTATTCTATGTAATTCTAATTTTATGTAATTCTGATTCTATGTAATTCTAATTTTATGTAATTCTGATTCTATTTAATTCTGATTGTTATTCTTGTTCTATGTAATTCTGATTCTATTTAATTCTGATTCTATGTAATTCTTATTCTATACAATTCTAATAACGCGGGATGACGTAGTCAGCCAGCGTATAAAATTCGGTAGCGCATTCCTTTCGTCGTCTTGGGAGTCAAAAATTGCCTTGTTTTTTTAACTTTCCCGTATCCCAACCCGTCCCGAAAAAATTGAGTGATTTTTATTGGCTGTAACTCCGAATCACGTGCAAGTCAGGTTGGATTGCAGCATGGATATCCATGATCGCACAATCAGCAAAAAAACATACTGCGTCAGCAATTTTAAACCAACACATCCCGCGTAAACGCCTTCAAGCGTCTTCTTGTTCTATGTAATTCTGATTCTATATGATTCTGATTCTATGTAATTCTTATTCTATGTAATTCTGATTCTATGTAATTTTAATTCCGTATAATTCTAGAGGGTTTGAGATCAGAAAAGCATTGGTGATGTACCAAATAAGGGAAAAGTGAAGATAACCGAACAATATTGCAACTAAAAGAAATGCTTCAATTATCTTTTCCTGCTTCGAAGAGTTATAAGAATGTTGTTCATCAAATTAAGTGTATAAAATAAATTATATATTTGCACTGCGAGTGGAGACTTTACTTAAGATTGGAATTTTGCAGTGTCAGTGCAATTTAAGCAGTTGTAATGTAGCTTAGCTACAGGAAAAAAAAGAAAAGAAAAGAAAAACAGACTGGTATGGGATTCGAATCCGCCACCTTGTGAATACAGGTGCGATGCCCTACTAACTGAGCTAAATAAAAATAAATAAATAAATAGAAAAATAAAAGTAAAAAAAATAAAATAAATAAATAAATAAAAAAATAAAAAAATTAATAAATAAAAAAGAAATAAATGAAAATAAATAAAAAATAAAAATAAAAAATAAAATAAATAAAAAATGAAATAAAAAAAATAAAATCTAAATAAAAAATATATAATTAAAAAAAATATTGCAAAAATAAATTTGGAAACCAATTTGAGCTGGCTGGTATGTCAAATCAGCCCGTCCCCCTCCCCCTCAGATATCACATAGTCGGCCCCCTAAGGTGTGATAGTTGAATATGTTGACAAACTCTGGCTCATTTTTTCTTGGATATAGAACATCTAGTGACAGAATCAATGTTTCAAGAGTCTACGGCCTTTCAACGTTCAAGGTAAAAAGGGAACTGTAGTTTTGTTGAATCCCGTCGGGTAGAGGGGAAGGAGTTAGGGGGGGGGGGGGCTATTTTAGGCTGAATTTATGGATGGGGCTGTGCCACCGGAACCTTGGAACCCGTATCGGCATATAATTCATGGGAGGCCCCATATAGTCACCAAATATAGTGTTTACAGGGGTATACAAGGGTTTACAAAGGTATATCCTTGTAAACCCTTGTATATCCCTGTAAACTGACTATATGGTGGCCTACCATGAATTATATGCCCCTATACCAGACCTGGGTCAGTGAATCTTGCTGTCCCTTATTAGTATAAATCTACCAGCGTTCTATTGCAAATGCGGCGCTCTGATTGGCTACGCTACCCACTATCTATTCTGTGATAGATAGTGAGTAGCGGAGCAGTGTGCTCTTGCTAAAAAAATGGCGGCCGCTTCATCACGTTTTCGAAGTGTCCGTGAAGAGGAGTTGGACAGTTTACTGGTCGAGGCTGTTCCAGAAAAGACAAAGTTTTGAACGACTTGTAGATTTATACTAAAACAATCAGATTATTCGCTCTCGATTTCTATGCGTGATAGTTGACTCGAGCTGCGCCCTCGTCAACTATCACGCGATAGAAATCTCGAGCTCATAATCTAATTGTGACGATTTTTTTTTTTGAGTTATAATTCCCGGTTTCTCCAGCCTAGACTAGAACCTTCAACTAATTGATCCGTTTGCTGGAAAATGATACCGTATTATAGACGTAAACTCTTTGATTTCTTTTTTGTTTCCTGGCAGACTAAACTGCTTGGAAACAATACCGTTGAAAATGGCACTTACCTTTATATTTTCCTTTGTTTCAAACTCATTATCATCCATTGCCATACCAATAAAACAAAGGAAAATACAATTTAAACCAAGGAAAAAAGTGAAGCATAACACATACATTTTATCATACATTGCCATACCAATAAAACAAAGGACAAAACGATTTAAACCAAGGAAAAAATTGAAGCGTAACACATACATTCGGCCATTGTTTGCTTTTTGCTAGGATATGAGAGCCGAGGCAGAACAGCAGATCTACGAGAGACTCAACATGAAGATCGCGGACTTCCTTGACTTGGGTGGGTCCTCACTTCATAATATATGGGGGTTGATAAGCAAGGTCTACAATGTATGTAACTTTGGACTTCATTATATCTCTCAGTTAGTACGTGCTCTGTGACTGGTCAATTTCGCGGGCTGTACAGTGAAGTATGACTGTAAAAGATTGACTGTTATAGTTCACCGCTAAATTGACTGTTCAACACTAAATTATCTCTGATTCTTATCGGTTTAAATTGATCACGTGACATAGTGTTCGTCCGCGGAGAGACACTATCAGCCCATAGTGCCCTTCTGAGGAAAATGTGAATTTTCTGACAGTTATACCGTATTTTTTAGACAATGTACGTTGCGAATTATTGAAATTTCAGGTTGTGCGCATGGATAAATATTTGATAGATCTGGGCCCGGTTGTTCGAAGCAGGGTTAAGGTAACCCAGGGTTAGTGCGAAATGTAATTGCTGTTATGAGAGCTTAAAAAGCACATTCAGTATAATTCTTTTTTAATACAATTTGAGGACTGTATGCTCTGAATAAAATAGAGAACGTTATCAGAGAAAACGCCTTTTTACAAGAGGAAAAGAAACCCGGGTTAAAATTTAACCCTGGGTTAGCGCTAATCGGCTTTCGAACAACTGGCCCCTGCATTTAGTGGGTTTTGACTGTTTTTCAACTGGCACGCGGAAGAAAATTTTGTGGTGAACAATAAAGACAATAGAGTGTTTATGTCTCGGAACTGTCGGTCTGATAGTTGCCCTTTTGGAAATTTGATGTTCTTAATACAAATATTTGTTTTAAGAACATCAAATCACCTCAGAAATCTCGAGCACATAATCTAATTGTTACATAGAAAACTCGAACTCTTAGTTTGACTGTTAAACATGGCAACATTGAACGAGTTGCGTGGCACTGACTAAGGGGAAATTACAACTGAGTTACTAAATTCTCCATACTAACATACAAAGAAGAGCATGGCACCAACTAATGAGAATTCCTATTCAGATCAGTTATTAACAGTATGAATTCTGTTTACAGCGAGTTACAACTGGGTTCCTGCAAGTGCCAGGTCGCAAGCCAGTAGCTACCTAGTGGATCTTTTAGCATATCTTCAAAGCACATTTTTGAATTTTTCCGCTCTACCGGTAAGGTGGTTCAATTTAGGGACGGACCATTAGAAAAGTGATGGGGGTGGGGGTGGGGAATTTTCAGCTTGCACGAATTTTTTTTTCGCTCACTGCTTTTGCAGGAAATTTTTTTTCAGGTAAACCTCTCTGCACGAATTTTTTTTACTACGTGTGAAAAAGTCACAATTGGACCTTCCTTCTGCATGAATTTTTTTTTTTTTTACCTTCTTCTTTGCATGAATTTTTTTTTTTGGCATTTTGCCTTGCATGAATTTTTTTTTTGGTTTCCCCCCCCCCCCATCACTTTTCTAATGGTCCGTCCCTTAATAGAGAGATTAAGATAGAGGTTTGCACAAACACTGCAAACGGCAAACCGCGGTTAGAAGTTCGCGGTCACGCGTTCGAGGTTTGCTGCACGTCACGCGATTAAGTTTGCGGTTTACTCGTGGCTCGGTAGCCATGTTGCTTGAAACTGAAAAATGCGGTCGCGATTCACAACATAATTGCAACTCACGAGTTGCATCTCTGCGCTAAAACCATATTGAATGAAAATTGCAGATGTGTATCAATTAATCTACACTCCCCTAACGCGACTTGTTTGAAAATAAAAGCAAAGAAACCTTGAGGCAAATGACTTACCTGAAAACCGCCTACTTCACGTCCAAACGCGAACTTCAAACCGCAAACCTGACGGCGGGAACTTGGTCACGTGACTTCTTGACGTTCGCGGTTCGCGCGAAATGCCGAAAAACCTCAATCTTAATCTCTCTAATAACTCTTCCACCACACTAAAATGGGGTCTCACTCCCGGGGGGGGGGGGGGGGGGGTGTGCTCCCTTATAAGGGCTTAATGTTAATGGGGACGTGCGGCCAGCCAGGGTATGTTTTTCGGGATTTTTGTCTTAATCAGGGTATCGAATTTATCATTTTTTGTCTTAATCAGGGTATCGATTTATCAATTTTTGTCTTAAACAGTATATCTTTTCTTGGACGATAAACAGCAAAATGTTTACAAGCCCTAATATTTAACAATTATTCGCCGAAGGCGAATATTCACCGAGAATCACTGAGCCTGAGGCAAATAATTGTTTTAGTATAAATACACAGGTGATTATATCAAAAAAGAAAAGAAAAGCATTTTACAACTCGAAAAAATTTTATTTCATCAAAAGCGCGCGAACGACTGGCAGCCATTTTGTTCGTCGAGGTGATTATCGGCTGATAATCCGAGATAGCGAACCAATCAGAGCGCGCGATTTTGTATAATCAGCTGAGTATTTATACTAATAATTAATATTGTATAAGCTTTTGCTATTTTACTATTGTTATGATAGCCCTTTACTAGACCCTAAAAAAGGCGTTCAGTGCTTGATGTAAACTACGTATACTTAGCGTAAAGAACTCCTCGTTATTCTGTTGATCGAGCTGTAAATAGTTTTGTGATTGCCAATGGATTAAATGAGAAAGAGTTTTCGATATCTATTATTGCCTTACACAGGGTATGGTCTCGGGTTAAGTGTCTTAAACAGGGATTCAAAAATCGGAATTCTGTCTTAAACAGGGTAGGAAAATCAGCGATATTTGTCTTAAACAGGGTCAGGGTATGAGGGGGCGCGCCGCACCTCCCCACCCAGGGATATATCGAGTATCCCCCCCGGTCTTACTTTTTCCGTGCGTGACAGACTGTTGGGATGTCATCACACTGACTTCGTTGTAGGTTTAAGTGTACTGAAACGAACGTTGATGACTATCTGATGTTTTGTTGCTTGAGTTTTTTCGCTGTGCGGAAGTAAATCCAATTTTAATAGGAACGTGACATACTGTCGTGAAATGGTCAAGCTATTCTGTGTTATGCGTTACTCAAGATTATTTGGGTGAACATTAGTCAGAAATTGTTACTTGACAGATGGTTATTCGCAGCCTTGGTCAATGGTGACACCGAAACAAAGATATTCAACTAAATTTTGTGAAGGCAGAGTCAGGGTTTTCAATAGGAATTGTAGTAGTAGAAGGAGGAGAATTGTGTAAAGTAACAGGAGAATATTCAGAAAGCGCTCCATGTCTGAATTCAAAACTAGCTCAGGCCATCTAGATTTGACCGGAGAATTCTTCGTAGTAGCCGGAAAATTCTCCAATCTTCGATTCCTAATGAACACCCTGTAGAGTAACCTGGAGATTACTGATTGCATGAGGATTTTTTAAATTTAGCCTACAATTTTCAATTGATAGTCAATCCCCATCCTAGTCCAAAGAGCGTCGTCGGTAACGACAGTCTGCGCCAAAATGTCTTGGTTTGGGTTGTGATGGTAAGCTGTGCCTATCGGTCCAACATTTTTGGCAAGGTTTGTAGGTTGATTCCAGCTTTTTGTGAATATTTTGCAACAATTCTTGGTCATTAGTTTCGTGTTTTTAGTTGTAGAAATACTTGTTTTGGTGTCCCAAAAGTAAAATTCAATTTAAAAACAGAGCTGTTTAAATGTTGTTTTTCTTATTTCAGGGTAATGTGGCTCAGACAGCGTGTATGTCCTCGTGTAAATATCTGGCAACCAAACTCAGGGAGATGCTACTTGACGACGAGGTAACTCAAATCTTTCTAAACTGTCTATTAGCTGCTCATAATTCCACTTTCTTACCGTAAGATTTTCCTTTCCGCGTTGGAAAGTTTTTACGCGCTTGCTCTGTCTAGTACTTAATGCACTGTTGGGTATGGAATGGTCACGTGGTTTCATGCTCTGACGGAAAATTTAAACCAAGTTGTTTTTCGTTGTTAGTTGTGGTTGTTGTCCACGTTTCATGTGCATTATCTCTTGAGAACTGTTTGGTTCAGTAACTTGAGTAATTTAAATCTTATTCTCTCAAATGAACAGATGCTTTTTCACATAGAACATGAAAAATGTACGTTGAAGAACACCCAAGAACGTAGACTAGATCTTCTCTTGGCTTATACCAAGTATTACGTTGCACTTGCAAAACACATTTTTAATATGCCCAGCTCCATGGGATTTAAGTGGAAAATTGAATGGCAGTGGAAAATTGAAAATTGCTTTTCTGCTTAACACTAACCCCCTTTCCTCTATCATGGTTTTCTTTGTTTTATTGATAATTCAATCAATCAATTACTTAATTAACGTGTCAGGAGGGTCTAGCTTACATGTAGGTAAACTAATTGGGGACACCTAACTACAACTAAATTAAAAGTAAGAGTAAGTATTTCCTCGCGAAGCGAGGCCGAAGGCCGAGCGTAGCGAGGTTACTAATCGTGTCGGTTCCGGTCAGACCACGTGGCTCGCAAGCCCGAGTAAATCGAGCCGGGAGTTTTTATATATGTATATATATATATATATTTATATATATGTTTATATATATCTATATTTTAAAGGTGTCCGTTCGCAGGCCAGGTTACCTGGCAACATTACTCCATGTGAAATTCCGACATTACGAATTCCTTGAATGATGTTTTGAAAATAATGCGAATTTTGTGGAAACCGATTTCACTCGTCTTGGAAGTACATCCCAGCAAGAAGATCTCCGACATATACAAGAAAGAATGGTGAGAGATCGTCGTCGAGTAAGTTTGAATGCCGCAAAAAATGCACCCGGGAAGCGGCGACTCAAAGCAGAGATTGAGAAACGACGGTAAGGACGATAACAAGAGACATCGCCGCTAAGACAAGAACTGCTCGCTCAAAAAAAACAAAGGAATCAGCAAGGAAAAGGACCAGGAATACCATCAAGTTACCATCAAGTTAGATTGGATATTGAATTTGTTATGGATAGAAACAAAGACTCGTTTTAGGTATACAGGACATGAGCAAGCGATTACATAACGAAATTGGCGAACAAAATTTAGCAAAATGACTTAGAACGGAAACCGAGTAGGAACGACTTCCAGCATGCAGACAGAATCAGGGCTCCTACTCCGTGTACCGGCACAGATGACGTAGCGCATTGTTTCATCATTGTGTGTAAAATTATTCAGTAACATGTTTGTTATTGTCTGGCTTTGTTTTACGTCATCTGTGCCGGTACACGGAGTAGGAGCCAGAATCAGAAGACGAACGACAAAACAGATTACCATATCGTCGTGAAAAAAGTGCCAGGAAAGGGGAAACAGAAACCAACCGCAAAGAAATGAAAGATGACAGTTACGTAGTATTAATACTGCAATGAGAATGCAAGTAGGTATTTTTCGTAGTGAAACGTTTGCCTTCCATTTGAAAGAAATTCCCAATACAGAGATTGCAGTTGTGATAGCAATTATGTATAATTATGTGATCTGATATCATTGCAACAGTGAAAATATATTGTAGATTTGTTTGATGTAGCAGTTATGTTCAGCATTTTCAACAGAATAGATACCAAACAATAAGTTACCGGTTCTGCAATATTATCACTGTTCAATGCAATTATTTGTAAATAAAGCAGATGTCGTTACGGACTTCTGAGTAGTATTTCTCTTTGCTCTATTTCTTTGCTACATATATGTATTACGTAATTAAAAAGTTTCGTTGGGACAGACAAGTTCCATAGCCATTTCAAAATGGGTTTTTACCTTTGAGTTCCATGCATTCCTGGGAATTACTCTCTTAGCACCCACCCTTTTCCCACAAATGAAAAGTTAATTTAAGCCCTAATTTGCAAAATTAGACAACATCTTAACCTTTTTCCTTAATGCTGTTTAATTCATTTTAATGATGTCAAATACAAATATTTAATAACAACCACAATATGCAGTTGACCTTTTACATTGGAAAAACTCTACAAGGGAGAAACTAAAGTTTGAAATGCTAAAAGTTTTAGCTGTTTTTCTGTTTGCCGTTTTATGTATTCATTGCAAGGGTGCTGTATGTAATAACAAGTCTTTGAAGTTTCCTAAATGCCCTATGCTTTCAATCATGATTTTCCACACTAACTGTATGGACAAATGACTGCACTGGCATGATTGCCACAGGTCAGAAAATGGTAAGGGAAAAAATTCTTCAAGGTCAGTGAAAAGTAAGGGAATTTCAAATCAAGTCAGGGAAAAGTGAAATTTAATACTACTAATTTATTTCTTGCCAATTCAGCTTTGGTTTGGTGTGGTCAAGAATGTGACATGAAATGTGTTGGATTGGTAGAATTAAATGACAAGCTGATTTTGGGTTTCCAAGAAAATCAATCCTTTTTCCATGAATTGGTTATCGTAAGAAACTATCAATCCACGTACACTGTATGTGACTTTCTGAAAGCATATTAAATAAATGGGTGGAGAGGTTGGTTGTGAGAGGAGGTTGGAGGTCACTACCAGGACTAATTTGTGACTTTTCTAATTTAGTTGGTAAGGGAAATTTTACATTTGTCAGGGAAAAGTCTTGAAATTTAAAGATCTTATGGCTGTGGCAACCATGACTAGATTCTAAGCTTAAAAGAAGAAATGGTATTGTTCAGAGTTGAGTAATTTTTACTTCCTATGATACAAACCCTATTCACAAGAAAAACAGAATTGCATGTAGTTGTAGAGGAACAATACCTTTTCCCAGATTAGGACATACACCCCAACCCAATAATAGTATATTATGTTAAACATAAAAAATAACAATACTAATAATAATATCAATACCAGTAATAATATTAAAAATGATAATGATAATAATATGATAATAATAATCATGATAATTGCAAAAAATGAGAAAGTACAAAAAGTAAAAATAATATAATAAGTAAATACGTAAATTGGGGTTTTATACCTCATAGG
Source organism: Ricordea florida (assembly GCA_949710005.1). Classification (NCBI taxonomy): domain Eukaryota; kingdom Metazoa; phylum Cnidaria; class Anthozoa; order Corallimorpharia; family Ricordeidae; genus Ricordea; species Ricordea florida. Next base: position 5,996,402 of record OX453287.1, on the reverse strand, counting down.
AAAAACCATTAGGAGTCCTTTACAAACTAGCTTCGCGAGGTTTTGCGGGAGTCGTATTTCTAGTTTAAATATGATACAAATACCGCAAGATCCCAACCCATAAAACAAAATAATTAATTCACTTATTAAAATATTTCCCATAACACCGATCCCCTCTCAGTCCACTATTTACAAGCCTTCGAGAGTCTTTTTAGCTGATACATAGTGCACAATCTTTACAATTATCCTCGATCAACCCAACTAGATCCAATTTTCTAATTTTAGCTTTAAACGTATTTTAATTTATTGTGTTTGTATGGTATCTTGGGTATCCTGTATTGGTATTAGTGTGCTGTATTGTTATTAGTTTACTTTGTCCATCATGTACCCTCTTGTGTTACCAATAAACATTTTGTTTCAGAAAAAAAAATCTCTTAAGAACTGTTGCTTCTTATCTTAATGTTTTTAGGTAAAACAGATGAATACATTTGGTCTTCATGGCTTTAACCAGGACCTCAGAAAATGCGAAGGTACAGCATTGATTGTTTTCACCCGATTCCAAAATTCGTTATGTATCGTTGTTAATTTTTTTACCTTTGAGGGAAATTAAATATATTACAAGCCGTGTACAAGAGAAAAAGAGGTAAGAGAACGCATCTTCCATACTGGGTTCTCTTACTATGATAAGGGAACAGAATCTATTTTTAGATCCGGAAACTATTTTAACTGGCCAATGGTTGATGCGCTTCTCATCACGTGGTTGCAATTTCAATGCGCCATGGGAAAACCGCGCAGCCATGGAACGAGATATAAATAGATTCCGCGCTAAAAATAAATTCTGTCCCCTTGTCATATCAGACGGGGTTATGTTCTCTTTCCTCATTTTCTCTTGCCTTGTACAACTAAATGCATTTCTGTATAGAGCGATTCTCGACTGACTGTCGTAAGTAGGTAATTACTCTAGCCACTCAAGCAGATGCGCCAAGGTATAAAGAACGAGTCGTAACTGTCTTACAGCATATGGTGCCACAAAATCTTCTATTTTGTATTGCAGAATTCGTCAATTCTAACCCTGTGGAAGGCATTAGTGATGGCACTCTACAAATGACATTTCTTGAACTCAGACAGGTAGGGTAAAACGTAATTATGTTTCAGAGGATATCCCTCCCCCTCCTCTGAAAGTACTTTGTTTGACCTTGAAATTTCCCACTCACCCACGCCTCCCCTGCTCTCAGGGCTCTAGTAATTCTACATTTGGTTCACATATTCCTCTCACGAATTTTTGTTTGCAAATCCCGCTTACGTCTGGGATTATCGTAACCTTAGCTTAGGAGATACTAGGTATTTTGTAGAACCATACATTATTGCTTCTGAGGTGTCGTAGTTGCGTTCGACGTAGGAGAACGCAATCTATTCTTCAAGGCGCGATTTCCTATTTTGTTTACGTCCCGAGCATGAAGAGGCTTTATACTAAATTCTTCACATTCCTTTGGTTGGCCGTTTTCGTCGCCATTTTGAATCACTGCCACGAGGCCTCGTTGATTCGACTGCTTCAAGTAGGTCAACTCGTTCTCAATTTTCGTTACGTTGGCTGTTGATTTCGGTTGCTTCTTCTGTTGACTACAAAGTTTTCGTGTACAATGTTATTTAAAGGATTCGTGGCAACTATTTGTCAAAGGCTTAGACTGTATTGCATCACTACTAGGACGCGTAGAAACTCTGCGTGGCTTTAACATACCCTTAGTACTTTTTTTTAAGCCACATCCCACAACCCTACCATTTTGCATCACCTTGACATTCATCATGTGGGAACCCAGAGCTCATCTGCTAGCTGTGCCATGCTGATGAGGCATAACAAGGCCAAAACAGCTGTCCATGGCTGCTGGCTTTTGAGCTCAGTTTTTCATTTTTTTTGGTAGCATTAGGGTTTTATTCCTTCTACCATTGTCGCCTCAGTGCGCATATGTGTGGCTTTAACATATCCTTACTACATTTTGACGTTGTCATTGTAAGCCACATCCCACAACCCTACCATTTTTCATCACTAAGGAAACTCTGTTCGCCTTTAATTTCTTTTGTTTTCTCATCTCGGTACGTGATTGGTCAGCTGGTGGACTTGCTGCTGGATGGTGATTGGTCCACGTACTTTGCTGATCATGGCTCCACAACCAGTAAATACAGTCGGGTCAATCCTCAAGTTGTGGCCAAATTACTAGAGAAGTAAGTAGTGACTCTTGACTTGTAGAAAAAGTTCTTAATTTGGGGTGTTTTGTCAGAGAATTGGTGTTTCACTGGAAATCTTTCCCAGGAAACTTTCGAAGCGTGAACTTATCGTGGTCGTGAAAGGGTCAATAGTCTTGGGCGCTTTCCATGTACAGAAATGATTCAAAATTTTCCGGTATGATTTCTCGTTAGGGACGGACCATTAGAAAAGTGATGGGGGGGGGGGGGGGGAAACAAAAAAAAAAAATTCATGCAAGGGAAAATGCCAAGAAAAAAAATTAATGCAAGGAAGAAGATAAAAAAAAATTCGTGCAGAAGGAAGGTCCAATTGTGACTTTTTCACACGTAGTAAAAAAATTCGTGCAGAGGGGTTCACCTGAAAAAAAATTCCTGCACAAGCAGTGAGCGAAAAAAAAATTCGTCAAGCTGAAAATTCCCCACCCCCCCCCCCCCATCACTTTTCTAATGGTCCGTCCCTTAGGAAAATTTGTGTTCCATATGAAAGTCTAACCCGGAAAATCGCTAAGGCTTTGGATTATCGTGGTTGCGAAAACTTGGAACTGGTCCAAAAGGTGCAAAACGATAAACGGAGCTCGGACCTACATTTGGAAATTCCCATCGGAAAGACAGGTCTACCTTTTCAGATTTTCCGTCATTCTTCGGAAAATTTCCTGTGGATGGAACCAAAAGGTCGAGTTCTCCACTACATCGCAACCAGAATTTCCGGAAATTTGTGGTAAATGGAAAGCGTCCTTAGAAACTGGTGTAAAAGATGTCAATCAGTGAAAGAATAACACAAACAAAAAAAAGCAACGCCTCAATAACTTTCTAAACCAATTTATTTTATTTTGTTATTTAGTTTTTACTCTTTTAACACGCTTGTCCTTCTTACTTTTCTACCTTTAAATTGCGACGCGTTTGTTCTTCCAGGATGATGGATTCAGGAAAGAAGCGAGTGATAACAATAAAAAAAGTCGACAGAGATCGAAAGAAATTAAACGAATCCATACTGAAACGTCTCAAAACTCTCAACGCTGACACATCCGGGGCTTCAACCATGAGCTGAACAAGTGTGACGCTTTGTTTGCTTCTTACATGAAGACAGTCTTAAATCTTGCTCAATAAGTAGTTACAAGTCTGGCTGTTGGCAGAATCTTGTTGTGGGAATTGAGCTTCAGGCGTTCAGATAGGTGGGCGCGGGCAAAATATAGAGCGAGCCAAAAAGCTCCGTTCCTGAAGCACGTACCGAATTGAATTCCATTTTATTATAAGAATTAGTAACTAATGATGGGCGTTTAGTTGAGGAACGTTTGAAATTCTATGTTGCAGGGTGGGTTTACTACACTTGAACTGTGATATCACCTATTGTTTTATAAAATTTAGTGCTATTCCGAGTGGTACCAAATGGATAAAAATTATATCTAACGTGTGATATCACAGGCGGATTTGCGTTTTTATCGATTTGTTACCCCGTGGTATATCAATAAATTTTATATAATAAAAAGGGCAGGTACGTAGCGTTAAATATTGAACGTGGAATTAAACGTAACATATATCATTGTTTGCAACACTCGAAGAGAAATGTGGTATCTCCGCGGGACCATGTGTAACCCAGCTGTGGTATTATTTGCTCGTCTTCTACCTTGAAGGGAGTCTATGGAACTGGTCTTTTTAGTCACGTTTTTTTCTCAGTTCGATTCTGGAAACTTTAAAAGAAAACAAGAGAAAATGAGGTAAAAGAACGCATCTTCCATACTGGGTTCTCTTACTTTGACAAGGGGACAGAATCTATTTTTAGATCCGAAAACTATTTTAACTGACCAGTGGCTGATGTCCTTCTCATCACGTGCGCCATGGGGAAACCACGCAGTCATGGAACGAGATATAAATAGATTCCGCGCGAAAAATAGATTCTGTCCCCTTATCATATCAGACGGGGTTATGTTCTCTTTCCTCATTTTCTCTTTAAGAAAATATATCGAGGTATGTTCAGATAGTTGTTTTTTCAAATTCAAAATAAAACGATTTTGTACAAGAAATTTTATAAGTTCACTTGTAAATGCAAAATTTGCACAAACCTGTAAAGCATGTTAGGAAAACTATTTGTGAATGTAAAATAAAGTTACAAGATTACCAACCAAACCGGTTTGCTATGGCTGCCAATCACCCTATATTTGTCTCTTTAACTAAGGGACGGACCATTAGAAAAGTGATGGGGGGGGGGGGGTGGGGAAAAAAAAATTCATGCAAGGAAAAATGCCAAGAAAAAAAATTCATGCAAAGAAGAAGGTAAAAAAAAATTCATGCAGAAGGAAGCTCCAATTGTGACTTTTTCACACGTAAAAAAAATTCGTGCAGAGAGGTTCACCTGAAAAAAAATTCCTGCACAAGCAGTGAGCGAAAAAAAAAATTCGTGCAAGCTGAAAATTCCCCAACCCCGACCCCCCCCCCCCATCACTTTTCTAATGGTCCGTGTGTTACTAGCTGTTGAATATTTACCCTTTAACGATGACTTTGTTATGGTTCAATTTTTTCCTTTTTTTTTGGTATGGTAATGTTGATAATGAGTTTGAAATAAAGGAAAATAAAATTCAAACCAAGAATAAAATTGAACCAAAACTTCATTTTTGTTCGAGCAGCATGTAACAAGTACAGCAATTCATATGAAAGTTACATTGTCATAGGTAATAATATACATGAAAAATATTCAACGCGCTGATTGGCTGAGAGCTTGTCAATTAATCCCAAACGGTGCAGAAAGTTGAAATCGAGTGCAGAAATTTAAATTTGGGTTGTGAAGTGCACCGTTTTACTGTGCAGTGACGTTTTCATGTGAAGATAAAATCATGCAGTAAGACCACTTCTTAGATGGTGTTAACCAGTCCTTTACTGTGGTACTGTTTTTGAACACTGTTTTCTACTAACTTAAGACTACTAACAGTACTGTACCATGATACTGTTTTTCCACACCTGAAGACTGATTTAAACGTCTTCAGTCGGAATAAAAAAACGCAGTCTGACCATTGTTTGAATAGTATTCTGACCATTGCTGAATAGTATTCTAGTGTGGTACTGTTTGTTTTACTATACAGTGTGGTTCTAACTTTCTCATCTGTGGATCAAACCATGCAGTGTGACCATTCTTTGGAAAGCTACTGAACAATACTGTACTGTGGTACTGTTTGTTTTACTATACAGTGTGGTTCTATCGTTTTCATCTGTAAATCAAACCATACAGTGTGACCATTCTTTGGGAAGCTACTGAACAGTATTGTACTGTTTGTTTTACCACGCAGTGTAGTTCTAACTTTTTACTCTGGATCAAACCATGCAGCGACCCTCCTTTGGGAAGCTACTGAACAGTACCGTACTGTTGTACTGTTTGTCTAACTTCCTCATTTTGTAGTTCAAACCATGCAGTGTGACCATTCTTTGGAAACAGTTTGGAAAGCTACCAAACGGCACTGTACTGTGGTACGACACAGTCACGGTGGGGTAGATGAATTAATACAGACGTGTCCCTTTCTCCGTTTACATGGGAAATAGTATTTCAGAAGCATACATTTAGGAAGGAAAACGAAATAGAAAAATAAGACATTTTTTTTTCTTTAAATTAGACTTTGACAAAATTTTAATCATTCGTAACGTTCTGTTCATTAAATGATTATTAATCGTTCATATTATTTGATTCAAACTTTGTCAACAAAAATCAAGATAATCATTGCCAACGGAGCATAACATGAAGCAAAGCCAACGGGTACAAAAGAGCTCTGACTACATGGAGTATAAACTCAAAAAAATCACCTGAAATGGAGACCATGCTAAAGTATTTTCCTCGCGTCCAAAGTGGTTCTCCATCTGCTTATGAAGCTGAGTTGATGCCAAAACGCAACGAACGAAACAGTCAACTTATTACCGTGCTTAGGAACATTTACAGATGGTACGTTCAATCTATCAATCCATAAACATCTTGGCGCGGTCTTTGCACCGTAAGTGATCTCTACTTCCGCATATTACGCAGGCCTTGCGTCCGCCGGGGCCAAATGCCCGGTGGGGTTGCACCGGCACCGGAGTATCTACCGGTTCCCTGGATTCCGTAACACCGGTTCCTGGTTCGTTCCTTGTCAGGGCGCTGTCGCTAGAATTTCCTGATGTCGGGTTTCGGAACATGACCTCATCAAACCGCCGCCATTTCAAATTATGACCAGAATGAGGCGAAGCATTCCGATGTCTTGGAGCCTGAAAATCACGTTCATTTCCTCTGTCCGACCTCCAATTCAAGCTGGCATCAGCCCTTGTCGGAGATTTCCGGCGTGTACTAGCTCCGACGGCCAAAGGTTTCGTCTTTGCCTTGTTTCCGAGGACTGTCATTTTCATCTCAGTGTCTCCCCCATGGGTGGGTAGAGGTGGGAACCCAGGGGGAGGACGTGAGAGAGTTTTTGACTGATTCGATTTAGCATTAGATCCCGAGCCACTCTTGCTTACCTCTGGTGGAGAGGTCTTCACAGCCGCACTGTATGAGATTGAAGTCGATGACTGTTTTTCTGACTCCGCTTCAGAGGAGGAACCAAAATCAACGGGATCCAATGGTGTACCAAAAGGTAGAACCACAGCTTCAGCCCCACTAGGTACGGCGCCTTTTACTATAGACGGTTGGTCCTCCTCTGCTGGGGTCTCATTGGAGCGCCTCCGTTCAGCTCTACTGACGAACTTTCGCGTGCCTCCTCGGCTGTACGGGGTTCCATCGTGACCTCCTAACTCTCCCCGTGGGCTGGTTCGCTTGGTTGTCACTGAACTTGCCCCGTTTGAGTCTTTCTTGTCCCTTAATATCAGCAGCCGGAGTTCACTGTTCAGTTTATCAATCTCAATGCTGTGCTCAAGCGACGGAGCTTTGCACGCTTCAGGCAAATCCGTTGATGCTTGTGTTGTATTGCACACCACTTTCGCGGAAATCTTGCTTGGCGCTGTCTTCTTCGTTTCTTTCTTCAAAAGACCTTTGAAAAAATTGTGGTAGGGTAAATGGAGCTGTTATACGCAAGTAAATAAACAAGACTTCGAGAATTTGCAGTTTTGTCACAAAATTGTCAATGGATAAGGTTTCAGGACCAAATCTGATGGAGTACGTCAATTTCTATCAAAATCTAGTTTTCTAAAGTTCGATTTTTCGAAAAAGGTGGCAAAATGTAATCCCTTAAGACACAGCCAAGTTGCAAGTGCGTACCATGAAATTAGAACGGTTCAGAAATTTGTTTCGGATGAAATACCAGATAGCTAAGCTTTGATTGTTTAGGGGCGTCATATGAGCGGTTTTAACATGGAGGGACTATAGTTTGAGAGCTCGTGCGACTGACTCATCCAATCAGATGATGAAAAATCAATGACCAATCACGACCCTGTCACGTGCAGTTTCTTACGCTTGAGTCAGATTCCCTTTGATTGGCTTATTTGACAGTTAACAATTGTTGTTCCCTTCAGTCTCAAATAACGTCTGTTTTTGGTGTTGTTTATCCTAATAAAGCGTTATGAGAGTTAAGACGCAAGTTTGTACTCACCTTTGTCGAGATACATTCGTATTTCCAAGATGACGCCGGGAGGAAAGCTTGCCTCCTGGAGAACAAGTAAAGGGAAAGAAAACGTAAAGCTGTTAATTGACACATTAATAAATAGCTGTGGATATTTTTTTTTACCACAATTGCTACTATTCTCGCAATCTGATTGGCTAATTTGCCGTTCTCGATAAGAGTCTAGACAACGCTGCTCGCGTCAATGTGTCACGCTAAGCAATAGCCAATCACAAACGCTCATTTTGGAGAATAAACCAACCAGATTGTGAGAAAGTTATAGACAACGCTTGCTCTTTCTTTGTGTCACGATCTTGGTCACGCTCTGAAAAAAACATTTTCTTTGACGTTTTTTAACTGAACGTTGATATTGTGGTAAAAAACAAATCGATTTCATTTTGACCACTGCACTGTGATGACACGTACTCGTTGTCGATAAGAGCACAGACAACGCTAAACCACATTCGATTTGTTAAATGTCAACCTTGTATTGGAATAAACTTATGTCCAGAGGAGGATCACTATTTTGAGAACATATAGAACATAAACATTGAACAAACAACATACTTACTTTTTTTTTGGACAATTCTGTCCAAGGGGAAAAAGGCCAAATAAGGTTATCCCTTTGTGGAGCGCAAACCCAAAAGCCAGACCACAACAAAGAGAACTACTTTCCCTATTCTTTACGATCAGTGTGTGGGTTCTTTAACGTCCCACTAAGTTATCATGAACAAGGGTTGTGAGACGGGACCTACGGTTTATCGACCTTATCTCAGAAGAATTGCAAAGGCAGCACTTTCTCCTCAGTTATTTAACCCTTTCACTCCCAAGAGTGACTTTATAGATTTTACTCCGTCTAACGCCAGACGATTTTACTCGTCAAATGGAGACCCCTTGGGAGTGAAAGGGTTAAAGACCCTGAGTGTTGGTCCGGCCGGTAGTCTGTTGCTCTACCAACTGAGCTAACCGGCCAGCGGTTAGTGGACTTAAGTTCCATCAAATCCAGTTGGTTCGGAAAACCTCATGGTCACAGGATCACTAGAAACCAGGCTCTCTGGGACCTGTTTGACTAACCTGAAGAGTCCGTTTCAGTTCCTCCCAATCAGCAGTTAGGAGAGAATCCTGGGAACAGTTTAAAGACAACATCTAGTTAAACAACAGCTAGAGATGTACAAAACTTAAACGAAAACGAAGTAAAAATATTGGGGTAGGGCAGATTTCTTGAGGTAGTTTTCGCCAGAGAAAAAAGAGGATGTTTGAAGGCTAGACAAGATGTTCTGTTATGGGGTGGGTAACTATAAAATGATTTTAACTCTTCACCAGTAGGGGTATACTATTGGAAGGTAGGTGCCTTTAAAGATAGCAAATGAGGATAGCGGTAATCTTCTATGGCAACCCAGCCATAGCCAAAAACCAGCGAGCAAAGGCAAAGCAGGCAAAACATGGTTATGGCCCTGGAACTCCCCACATATGGCTGCTGGTAACCGCTGACTGGCATTGGCTTGATTTTAACTTTGCCTAAATGTCATTTAGCCACATTTCATACTACCTCTATGAGATCTGTACTTTCCCAAACAAGGGAAAAGCATTCAAATATGACTAACAAATGATAACACAAGTAGAAATGACAAAATGATTATAACTTAAGTATTAGTAATTGTAATCATACAGTTTTGAGTCCAATTTGTGATTTATTTACACAAGTGATGTTTTGAAAAAGCTGGCAAATTGCACAAGCTACTTCGACATGTGCAATTTGCGCTTTATAAAAAAATCACAAGTGTAAATAAATCACAAATTGAACGGGAAAACTGTATGATTTCTTATTAATAATTTTACACACAAAAACAAAATCTTCATTTGTAATTTACACTGATGTTACACTTTTTGCACACATGTTACATTTGAACTGCACTGCTCTTTGCCAATCACAATCAAGGAATCTTCTCATGTATATGATTAATATTACTAATAATAACAATAATAATAGTCATAATAATATTTATTAACTTATGTTGTACAGATATCAGTGGAACATTTTCATCTTTGCATTACAATAATCAAGAAAGCCATGACCCATCAGTAAATTGCAGCAAGCAATACAAGACATTGATTTATCACAGGTAAAGTTAATTCGTGAACACCTACCCTGATACAGTTTTCAAAAAACTTTGGTAGCAAGTCTTCTAGTTTGAGGTGTTTTAGCATGGCCTTGACCTTGGAGTATGGATCCCATTCTGAAAAAAAAAAAACGTTGCAAGAATTTAAATAGTAAAGCATAATCTATACTGCAGTATGTGACCTCAAGTGAGGTTTATCCTATGGGCTCGTTTCCGTTCACAAATGACTTTATACAGTTGAGCAATGTACTCCTTTAAAATCTCTTCTACCATGAAAACATGATGCTGAATCGTTCTAACCTTCATCATCATCATTATCATCTTCATTCTCTTCTTCGACAACAACGTCATCTTCAGTGGACTGATTCCCAGTGTCTTGTTCATCGGAATCTTCCTCGCTCATCCAACTTGCTGCTCTCAAGAGCAGAATATCCAGCAAAATACTTTTTACCTCCCTGTGGGAGTTAGGGAAGGGAAGTAAAGTAATGCAAACAAGCGACAGAATTTGTTAAGTAAACAAATACTGTGCATAGTTTACACTAGATGTGAGACAAATAATCAAGTCAAAGTTTATTTCAATGTATCATTTGTGTTTGCAATTTTCATGTGTCAGCTTTTGACCCCATCTTCTCATCAGATGTTTTCTGGATTTGTTCATCACGCAATCCGCTCCCAAGTAGTGAAAAAAGGTGCAACAAAGCCCAAAAAAGACTTTGATCTGAACTATTCTTTAACTGTAACAGACCTCTTTGAAAACATTTGCTGTTGTATTAAAAAATATACAGCAAAGCTCAGACAAAATTAGACATGACAAAATACTGGAACTGCATTAGCAATTCTCCTATAAAAGAGAGAGCTGTATAATAGCTGTACATTTAGTAAAGAGAATTTAGTGTATGACCGATTAAATACAGTAGTTCTGATGATTTTCTCAAATATTCTGAAAATCTGCTTGTTTAACAATGTCCTTTCATTGTAATTAAGGAGAGATTGAAATCTGATCATGTCTGGGAGTGAGTGGGTTAACTGTGTCTTGCTACTTACTGCGCAAGATCCTGTGACAAGACAAGGTTCCTGATGGTGGCAAAATATCTGGAGATTTCATTCCTGTCAAACATCAAAGTTTATCACGTTACATTACAGAGAACTGTATGGCATTTGCGAAAGATTTCACACTGTCAAAACTTGCCAGTCACAAATACAATAATAATAATAATAATAATAATAATAATAATAATATTTAATAATAATAATAACAATAATACATTAATAATAAATTAATAATAAATAAATAATAATGATAAATAATAATAACAATAATGATGATGATAATAAGGTATCACTCAATTGTACATGTGTTTGACAAATAGCCCATTTCCGAGTTGCTACATGCCTCAGTTTCATAGCGAGTCCAGGTGCCAGACCATTCAAATGGAAATGAGTTTAATTTGCATAAGAATACTCTATCATTTCCATTTGAATGGTCTTGCACCTGGACTCGCTATGAAACTGAGGCATGTAGCAACTCGGAAATGGGCTATTAGCAAGACTATTTCTGATCAACCCTTTAGTCTCAATGCTGATTAACACTTAATTTCTCCTAGAGTCATCACTACAATGTAACAATGACAGATTATGAGAAGACAAGGAAATGATCAACAACATTGCTAATAAACCTAACAAACTCTCCTTACCAACTAGTGCTCTATAAGAATGTAGGCAGACCACAAAAAAAAAAAAAACAATTTGTATCTTGGCAGTGGGATTTGAGTGTTAAGTAAAGCTACAAACCCTTCGGTGTGGTCAATGGTCGGTCCAATGATCTTTAAGAAGTTCTTTAGGGAAGATGCTTTAAGTTCATGTACTGTTTCCGGCTCTGCCTGTTTACAAGAAGAGGAATATCAATTGTAAGTCAGCTAATGTGATGTACAGTGCAATTTCTATTAGTGTTTGGATTTTTAAGATAGGAAAGCCACAAATAATTATGTTATCATGGTAATCATAAGGTTTCAAGTTCATTTTGGAATTAATTGGCACAAGTAAGTTTTTCAAAAAGCTAAAATTGCATGAGCTGCTTTGGCGAGTGCAATTTCAGCTTTTTGAAAATCTCACTCACGCAAATTAATTCCAAATTAACCATGAAAAAAAGTATTGGCCAGAGTAAATCTTTCTTGATTTAATGAAGCCATTTTTCTCACTTGTTAAAAACTTTTTCCACAGAAATTTTTTGTGATCATTTTATGTGATATCATTGGCTTAGAAGATTTCCTATTGTCTTTTGGCCAATGACAATCTAGAATTTTGATGTGTAATTTGCACTGGTGTTACACATTTTGCACTGGTGTTACACTTTTTTCACTTGTGTTACACTTGAACTGCACTGCTCGCAGCCAATCAGAATTGAGTAATTTTTTTCACCGGTACATGAACAGCACAGGGTTTAATTCCACTGAATCATCTAGGGAGTTAGAATTGAATATCAGAAAGAAGGTAAAGACTGTGAAAGCAAACAGGATATGCAGAAAGATTTGGAGAGCACATTTCCCTATTTTAAAAGCTGTTAAAACAGTTTTGTCTAGTGAATGATTTCATTACAGACTTTGAATAAAAATGCAGCCTTACAGTACCTGAAATTAGTTCTCTGATATTGAATTAGGCAATACGATGCCCAACCAATTAAAGGCAATGGAAAATCAAATACACGTCAGTAAATTGCTTTTACAGGTTTCCTTTGATCTTCCAAGGAAAATTAGTGAAAAAAAGTTGTGCCAAAATTTTTTTAACATCCTGAAGTTGAAGCCCTCACCTGATCAAATGCCAGCCAGTTGTGAAGACTGTTAGCTACAAAGGCATCAACAGCAGACTTCAATCTACAATAAGGATGAAGGTAACAGAAGACTTGACTTATTGCTAAGTAACAATAAATTATAGAATGTGGTCACATTACGGGAAAAGTAATGATAGATTTTCACCATAACCAGTTACTGATGACCAAATTTGGAAGACTTTTGACTTTAACGAGGAAATGACGTCAAAAATGCAGCGTTTCGGCTTTCGTAGGATATGAAGAATTAAGCGGATAACACCTTCCTCGATGCGCTTAATTCTTCATATCCTACTCAGCCTCATTCATTAATTGCTAAATAAAAGATGAATAATAATAACTATATAAATAATGATCATAAAACAAATTACACTTTATAAACTATGATAATACTAATAACATTCAAACTGCACAGCATGGCCTCTACATCTGTGTCATTGTAAATGATGCTTGAAAGCTTGAATTTCAAGTCTATGCTCTTTGTTAGCTTGTTGCTGTCTAATCAAATTAATGCCATAAACATAGGGACATACCCATTATGTTCAGCTTCAGCAAACACTTCCAAATATAGTCTTCCAAGGAATAATGAAAACCGTCGCCACCTTCTGTGACAGTCACTAACATCACATTGCTAATGGAGACCAATTTACAAAATATCAAAAATTGACCGAAACTATATAAATTATTTTAATTTCAAAGATTCCAATCATTAAGCAAAACTACATGAAATAAGCAGAATACATACAGTATTGTGATATTTAAAGACATAATCCACATTGTGTAAAATGGAGTCCATAGTACGTACTGTACTGTAGGCTGGTGTACAATAGGAAGAGACAGTCTTTAAATCCTTCCCAATTACTGTTAGACAGTGTGAATTGATTTTGGTGGCCAGACATATTAACAACAGAGTACACAATATGCTGGCAAAATGGCATGATTATTAACATTATTATTGTGGGTGGACTTGAACGTGTTTCAGAGATTCCTACCTCCATCAGTTCCTGCTGGCTTGCCCTCAGAACCTTGCTTAGTTGGTTACTTAGATTGAGAGCACTCATATCTGGAATTAAAAAGGAGATCTTTCAAGCAAAATATGCATGGTAAAGTATATATGTTGTGGTTCAATTTTATCCTTGGTTTAAATTTTCATATTCCTTTGTTTCAAACTCATTATCATACATTAGCATACCCAAAAACACAGGAAAATAAAATTTAAACCAGGGAAAAATTGAGCCATAACATATATTTCCAAGAATATTACTGACAGTAGTTTCTTAAAATGTTAATAAGGTGAGGTTGGTGGTGGGTAAAAGGGGGAAATCTGTCATTTAACAGCGATAAAAACTCTGGTTGTTCAAATAGATATTCTTAGTTCAACTTCAATACAAATCAAATGGCTGCAATCGACTTCCATTATTACGTGGCCGCCCTTGGGACTTTGACAACTGGCCGTTTAATGGAGTTTGGCCACTTAACAGAGGTTTAATATTTATTACGGTGGAAATGGAAGGTAACAATACATGTATTTTATTTATCGTAGCTGCTCGACAGAGGTGGCTGCTAATTAACAGAGGTACCCAACACTGTATTATTTCAACTGAAAGGTAATTCATGACTTTTGGAATTGCCCACTTGATAGAGGGTGGCCGCTTAATAGAGGTCCACATGACTGTACTACTAAATTTTGCTTCTATTGCTAAGAACATGATAAATTTATTTTAAAATTTATTATACATGTACTTTTAGGCTTTACTTTTATGAGGGCTGATATTATCATGGCGCAATAGATATCTACACAGCAGTTGAGTGTGGTCCAAATACATGTATGATATATGCATGTGTCCTGTATCCAGATAAAATTGTTTACCATAGAAAGACAAGCTAAATTAATTTTACAATACTTCAAGACTGAAGGCACAAAATCCAGTTACAAACAGATTTAAATAATTACTGGTGAATGACTTTTCTGTGAACCAAACAAGTGAAATAAATAATAAAACAAGTTTAAAGTTTATATACCTTAAAGCACAGGAATCATACCTCTTAATAAAATACACACTTTAACTGCTGTTATACCAAATTGATCCTTCTCCAGAACTCTTTCAATCAGCATCTCTAACAGAAGAAAGACTTCAGAAACACCAGGGAAGTCCTGGGACAGCCTGCTTGCTGCAATAATCTTTTCCATCTCTGGACCAAAGTTCCCACCACTGTCAGCCACCATTTGATTAAGAAGTTTTTTCACATTTCGCTGAAACTTAAAAATCTTCCACTCCAGTTCTACTTTCAATGTCTTGTCTCTTGTGTTATCATTTAAAGGTTGGGTTTTAAGAAATTCTGTTTGCTGTGGTAAATTTGAACTTGAAGGCTGTTTTGGAGATGGTGAAAGCTCTACTCTATTTGCAAGGTTAGATTGAAACTGAGCAGCAATGTTACCCCTTCCTGGTTTGGGACAAAACATAAAATTGGCATGTGGTGGTTGAGAATTCTGTTGTGAAGATGACAAAGCCATGCTGTTTAGTGATGATGGAGGGAAGTTCTGACTTCTGAGTATGTTTGCCGAAGGTATTTGTTGTGTAATTTGGGATCCATTTGCAGAGGCAGAAGTTTCACTATTCCTTGTCTGTGTAATTTTGGTAAGAGGTGGCTGGTACTTCAAAGCCTGTTCATTCCCTGATCTTGGCACGTCACCTACAAGGATTGCGAAAATGACAATAAACTTCCTAGGGCTATGTAGCACATATGCTACTGTTTTCTTAATCTTAAAGTAATGTTATATAGTATTAAAGTTACTGGCTTATGTACATATAACACATGTTAAATTTATTTATAATCAGCATTAATTTTAATTAAACATAATAATAATAATAATAATAATAATAATAATAATAATAATAATATTATTTTCACTGTCCTGTATTGAAAAGAATTCATACATATCAGAGGTGGTTAAACTTTTGTTGTCAAGTCTCATTCTGCACCAGTTAACAAACCTGTATTGCACCAGTTAACAAACCTGTATTGCACCAGTTAACAAACCTGTATTGCACCAGTTAACAAACCTGTATTGCACCAGCCTCACCTTTTATCACTTGGTTTTCTTGCCCTCTTGAGTGACTTAAAAACTCATTTGGACTTGCAAGGTAAGGCTTTGTTGTATGCACAGCTTCCATAGGGGAATGCTCAGTTCTCTTAATGTTAAATGTTTCCAGTTTTTCACTTTCTAGATAAGAGGGCAATGCGACATCACTGAGTGAAATGTCTCTAGCATCCTGTCTTGAGTTACCAGCTGAGAACTGCTGAAGGAATGAAGAGGTTTCTTTTGATGGCAGTGATGAGTTGCTTTTTGCTGTTTTAAACAGACTTTCCTCTCTAAGTGCAGATGAAGCAAAGCTATTGTTCCATGTTGATTGTGATGTTCTGCAGTCAGCAGATTCATCAGAACTCTAACAAAAACAAAAGCCATATGTATTACTTGTAATACATTGATATCAATATGAACAATAGTTATAATATCAAATTACGATTATCAAAATATAAAGTTTGCTTAATTTTTTGCATCAATAATAAGTTCAATTTGTGATTTATTAGCACAAGTGAGTTTTTCAAAAAGCTCAAATTGTACAAGCTTCTTTGTTGTTCATAATTATACATAAACAAAATTTCATTTGTAATTAACTTTGCTCTAGTGTTACAGTTTTTGCACTGGTAATACAATTGAACTGCACAGCTCTTTGCCAATCACAATCAAGTTTAAATTTTATTTGCTTATTACTATAATTATTCTAACACCAGATCAATGGAAGTATCTGAGCAACTGTGCACCTACCCCTCCCCAAACCCAACATTAACGCTAACTTTTTAACTTATTATAACTTGTTAGGTTAGGGGAGGGGTAGGTGCCCAGTTGCCCAGTTACTTCCATTGATCCCTAATACCTTGGCATGGCCCTCTGAGATAAGGAGATCACCAATGGAGACTTCTTGCCCTCTACTGTTTCTGTAGATGGAATGATCTCACAATTTACAGTTCAGAAGTCAATGTATATAGATACTGTACATTGTAATAGTATATGTGTTTAGAAAACAGTCCTAAGAAAATGTGTGCGCTGATTAGTTAGAATTCATGTTTCTATATAAACTTGATAGAAACACAGAACTAGCACGAGCTGTTGACGTAATGATGATGCCACCAAAGAGAATTTTACATTTTGGTCATCAAAATTAAAAAATTGTTTTCCCTTTTTTCGTTGTGGTGTTTTCTTAAAGAAATAGAAAACATGTTCTTTGTGTTTCTATCGAGTTATAGAAACACTTGTGAATGTTTGGGAGAACTCGAAAAAGCTGTGGAAACACTTGCCTGCGGCTCGTGTTCCCACAGCATTTCTCGTTCTCCCAAACATAAACTTGTGTTTCTATAACTCAATAGAAACACGATACATGTTTTCTACTTCTTAAATGTACAGTATTTTGCAGGTTATATTGAACCTTTGGTCAATTCCTTACCTACTCAACCTCCCTTCTAAATCCCCTACTCTCCCAATGTGCTGTTTCTTTTCCTTTTTTTCCAGACATATTGGTTCTCTTTATGTCTTAAACCAGACACCTTTACTTTTTCCTTGACAATGTATTAAAAATGTCACAGACTACTTATTAATTATTGTCAATGACCTATTAAACGTGAAACATATCAAAGCATAATTCACATGTAACTGAATCTGTTCAAAACATACCTTAAAAAGAGTTTTCCTTTAAAGGTGTCTGACAACTGGATTCTTACATTGTTGTTAGATAACACCAGTTCACTGAATCTGTTGTTTGCTTCCTCTGACCACTGCTCACTGACCTGAATGAGGACAGGAAAACACACTTTGTCTCACACAATTTCCATTTTACTGGATATTGCAAATCAGGCTAAACTACAGAATACAGGACCACTTATTTACATAACTTTGAATAACAATAGTGTCCATTGTTATATGCTTCGTTCTACAAAAGCCTCCGACACCTGTAAACGAGGTGGACCAAGGTGGCCCTGTATTCTGTAGTTGCTTCGCAAATCATCGTTAAGTATCATTTTGTTTATTGGTGAAGACAATTGACTAATATATTATGTTGGTTTTCGAAGCTGGAGGTTGCTATCGCTGGGTCAATTCATCAAGGTGTCAGTCCGTTCCCAGGGTCCCTCCTCTTCCCACACCCAGGGGTTGGAAAGAAGGAGAGACCCTGGGAACAAGGTTGGGTCCGAGATTTCCCTGTAATGACCTCACTCTTGGTTAATAAGTAGTATGTAATATTTAAGTTAAACTTGTTAACACTCACTGGATGAACACCTTCCAATGTTATGCACTGTGCCATTGCTGGCCGGGCCATGAAATCACCAGGGGTGGAGCTACAAATTCTCTCCAATGGAACACATTCAACTTGTCCATAATCTAAATAAAATACCTCAACCATGCTGCAGGAAGGAAAGACAAAAAAATATTAATGCTGGCATTGGTTAGGTAAAGGAAATGCCTAGCTCTCAAAAAAAAAAACTGTTGAGTTTAATGCAACATGTACTACCAGGGGTTTCATTAAACTTTCGAGCAGGGGGCTACATGTATCTGAATTTGGCCCAAAATCATGCATTAACCCTTTCACTCCCATGAATAACTTTATAGATTTTACTCTGTCTAACGCCAGACAATTTTACTTGACAAATGGAGACCCCTTGGGAGTGAAAGGGTTAAAAAACTATCTCCCTTAATTATGTAATCATTTCTATCTACAGCTGTTTTTGCTACTCCTTGGTATACTATTTAATTCTATATCCTAATAAAAGGTTTCATCATATGACCTTGCACATACTTCTATTGAAAAACATGATGAAAGAAGCTTTATATGAGAGCCTTACACCATGGCATGAGCAGGGCCATAAAAAGCTACATTGCCCTGTGTATGGCTCTACAAGATGCAGCTGCTGCAAAATGGGAATAACACAAGAAAGTAGCGGTCATAAGATAAAGCTACTTTATGACCTCAAGCCAAATATTACCCCGTCCATTCCTCCCAACCAGTCAATAAGTTCATATTTCCGTTATAACAGGTGAGTACAGTAATTGTTAGTCCTTATTGTGTACCTGCCCCCAACTCTTGTAACTTGTGCTCTTCTCCAAAGTTTTGTCTCAACATGCTTAACGCATGCCAGCTGGCCCATCACAGATGTTACAAGGTTGTTTGTGCGATGTTGCTGATCACACCAACCATTCAGAGCATCCATGTATTTATCAAACTGTGTCAGCTCTTCTGAACTGCCTAGAATTTAATAACAATAATAATGATAATAATAATCGTTTTACTACTGTATATATTATAAAGTGAGTATTATGATGATGATGATTTAGCATTTATATTGCAATGACCTCATGGGTACATGTATAAATTATGATTGCCTGCACATTTACAATACTTAGTAATTATTGGATGAGGCTCAGTATGATATGAGGATTATGCAGATCGAGGAAGATAACATTCTACGAGATCTGCATAATTCTTCATATCACATAGAAGCTGAATCCAATAGTTGTTTTTATTATGCATTCAAAATATTTCCAGAGCTTTAAAAGACAAAAATTAATTTACTTTATTGAGCTCTAAAACAAAATGTCATTTTCATGCTCTTTCAGATATGCAAGTTCCTGACATGAAGTGTCCAAAGATCCATCCTATTATACCACAATTGGCATCAACTGACGTCAATTGTATGATAATAGCACGGTTTCTTGGTCACTTGACGTCATCTTGCTGGATATGACGATCGAATTAGCCAGGGCATTTTGGCCAATAAGAAACGGAGAAATATTTTGAATGAATTATAATGTAAGTTACATGATTATATATAGAGATTTTTTGACGCTCTTTTGAACAACTACGGGCTGTTTTCTGTAGTTTAGCTTAGAATCGTGGCTTCTGTCGAAAATCGTTGACCGCACCAGTGTAAAATGGCGTTTGAAATCTAAACAAAATCTTACCTACTTGGGCCCAGAAATGCTCAACATCAATGACAAGTGTAACTCTGATTAAAGAACTTCCTCTAGTAAAATCCTGGGTTTCTTTTTTGGTTTCATCTTCCCAGTTTTCGTTCATAAAACCGAGAGGAACCGAAGCCCTGAACTGAGATCGATCGACGTCCTCGGCCTCTCCGACAGGTTTGCTGGCTTCCCACCTTGCCAAAGCTCCTCTCCCTCTACCACGACCAGCCATGGCTTTGCTACTCTCTTTTTTCTTGCGATGTAATCCAATCTGGAAACGGCGCAATTTATTGTGGATTCCTTATTACCATGTTCAAGTACAGCAGTACAAACCTATAAAGCGAACACTTCATCGGTAAATATGTCCCAGGCAACCTTCGCAACCACGTGGGTAACTGGACACTCTCATTTTCTTAACGCTCATGGATAGGGAGGGTAAGGTCATTGCCTGGGTCGTGTGATCTTCATGTGACGTACTATGCAGGTTTGGGTTTGATTTCCTGGGTGTACCTTGAGCAATCTTTGCAGCTTTTTCTGCTACAAGGTAAGACCCGGTCTACTAATGATAATGTTTAACTGCAGAATACTTGACCGCTTGACGTGTTTGATACTGCACACGTATGTGATGAAACGCATATATCGCTTACATGTATTTATGTAACTTTGTCTAGATGGCTGGCAGCCAGGAAGTGTTTTCAAAATACTAGATACCCGGCAGTCTGAAATTCTTGTCGAGTTTTAACGAAATAGGAATGATTTCCTCACAGGTCCCTACTTCATTATGCATGCTGTGGCCGTACGGTTTCGTTCTCAGAAATGTTTGCACGCGCACTTCCCAAGACAATTCAACTACAGCATGCATAATGAAGTAGGGACCTGTGAGGAAATCTTACCACGAAGGAATGATTTCCTCACAGGTCCCTACTTCATTATGCATGCTGTGGCCGTACGGTTTCGTTCTCAGAAATGTTTGCACGCGCACTTCCCAAGACAATTCAACTACAGCATGCATAATGAAGTAGGGACCTGTGAGGAAATCTTACCACGAAATATTTCATTTAATTATTTTGAGAGTATTAAATGTTTGCTTATACATCTTCAAAGCTATTTTAAACATTGTTGCATTGCAGTGTGAAACGCGTAATTGAAGATTTGAACAGTGCGCGCACACAACTGTGCACTTTGTTCCATATTTACTCAAATTGTTGATACCCTTCCTAACACAGACTCACTACTGACCCACTCCCAGCGTAGACGGCTAGCTTAGCTCAGCTGGTAGAGCGACGGACCGGTATATACTGTATATGCGATGTTATTAGTTTGAATCCCGTTGCAGCCTGTGTTAATTATAACTGCCATGGTCAAACCTTTAATTGCATGCATCTATTTGCACCTCCACTTAGCATGTGTTTTTTGCTATATTGTTAATGTTGTGGTTCAATTTTCTTCGTGATTTAAATTTCATTTTCCTTTGTTTCAAACTCATTATCATACACACCACAACATAATAATTTTATTTTGCATGTGTATTTGTATTCTAGGTAATTTTTAAATAATCATGTTATGTATATTTCAGAAATGTTATGAAATTTTAAAGAATATAAAGAACTGTATAAGTTATTTTCTATTTTTTATTTGTAATTAAGTTTTAAAGGTCCACATCAGCCTTTGGCTGCCATCTTTATAGACCTTTGTTTTCAAATAAAAGTATGTATGTATGTATGTATATGTATGTATGTATATGTATACAGCACTTGACAAGAGCCCATCATTTGGACTGTTGGACTCCCCTTTAGATTCTTGACTGGGTGTTTTGACAGACTTAGTTATTTTAGGAATGATGTTGTTTTCGCCATGGTTTGCACTTATTTGGAAAAGCAATATTGCTACCAAGTAAGCTGTATGCAAAAAGGAACTCTCCTTCATTATTTAATTTTTCCATGGTTGATTTTGTTCAGGACTCATCTTTATAGTACAATCAGCTTGCAATCGTATATATGGGTTATTGACCAAGCGTGAGGTCAAGATGGCTGGATATTGGCTAAGTTCTTTTTTTCGCGTTTTTATGGACCGAGACGAAGTCGAGGTCCATAAACACGCAAAAAAAGAACGAGGCCAATACTCAAGCCATCTTGACCGAACAAGCTTGGTCAATAAAGGATTTATTATATGGGATAAAACACCAAAAAATGATCCGTGTACGTGTTTATTTTCAAGGACTGAAAAGGAAGCCCGTTACATGCAAAAATCAAGTTTTCTCATTTTCCAGCTCCATCGATACACAAACCACAGGAAATCTATAACTGTCACGGAAAAGATTTTTCAGGGAAAAACTAAGAAAGAAAATTTTGGTAAACCGGCTTTCGCCTCGGATGAATTTTCCTTGTGGGACAAAGCCCTTATCCCGAGCGGGCAAGATAGCTCCATATTGCCTGCTCGGGTAGCCAATCACAGCGCGAGATTCGGTTCATCTTGCCCGCTCACGGAGCTAGTCATATAATAAAATGCCTTTCAGCAATTGTGCACGTCATCATATACAGCAAGGAGGTTAGCAGTCTTTGTAGGGGTGGATTGGTTTCAAAACATCGGTTTGTAACAAAACCACCCCAACTTCACCAACCCTTTAGCGATAATTTGAATTAGTATAAAAAAAGTGGGAGCTGCTATGAGGCGAAGCTCCAACGACTGTGAGCGTATTTCTGAAAATAACTAAGTCTGTCAAAACACCCAGTCCAAAAGGTAATATGGGAGAGGAATGTTCCTATACATGTAGCGATGGGCTCCTGTTTATATAGGATTACACAAAAATCTAGCACATTGATTGATAACTTTGTTTTACTTTTTAAAGGGCTTGGAAATAACAGTCATGCTTGCCAAGTTGATTTGCATTTTTACATCAGTTGTCTTGGTGTCTGCTCAATACCAACCCACCTGGCAATCACTGGACTCACGGCCCCTCCCATCTTGGTATGACGAGGCAAAGTTTGGTATCTTTATGCACTGGGGGGTGTACTCAGTACCAAGCTTTGGATCAGAGTGGTTTTGGTATTACTGGCATACTGGGCAACCTGATTATGTGGATTTTATGAAGAAGAATTATCCTCCCAACTTCCAGTATACAGATTTTGCTCCAATGTTTCATGCAGAATTTTTTGATCCTGACATCTGGGCAAAACTGTTGGCCATGTCTGGAGCAAGGTATTAAAACAGAATTACCTAGTATGCAAAGCAGGTGTTCTAAGAGCTGTGGCGCATCTCCTTGCACCGCCGCATTCTTCTTTTTCCCTTGGAACGCCTGCTTTTCTGGCTAAGAATTACCTTGTTGTTACTTATTAAGGTGGGAACTTATTTTGTGCAAAAAAATGCATTGCCAGCAGGGCTGCAAATAATTTTTTCCTTGAAGGACATAAATTATGTCGAACCAAGTGACCATTTTCGTTGGACAAAACAAAAAATAATGTCTTCGGACATCACCACAAAAGGAGAAGGTTATATCTTATTCATCTACTGATGGCCGACTGTTATTTGCAGCCCTGGTCAGGGAACTAAATTTTTCGAAAACTGTCAAAGTACTGATCTCCATTAACAAACAGTCTTACCCAATAAGATCTGGATACTAAAGGGCAGTGTTTTCCCCAATGCAGGTTGATTTAGGCTTGTGGATAGCATTTAATTTTTTTTTGAAACTGAACAAACTAATTGCTGTAATCACAGCAAGATTCTATAAATTGAACAGTTTCTAGATAGTAAACAGTAATAAAAAAAAGACTGTGATAATGCAAATTGAAGGAAGAGGCTTGACCAAAAGGTTTTGAATTGTAAGTGATGTAGGTGATTTTCAACCTCGTTCCCAGGGTCTCTCTCTGACCCCGCCCCCAAGAGCGAGAGGGGTCAGAGAGAGACCCTGGGAACGAGGTTGGGTGACTTTAATTAATTTTTTATCGATATTTATTTTATGGCTAATTGAGGCAAATCCTGAGTTCTGATTGGCTACCCAAGCAGACAGGATGGGCCTAACATGCCCACTTGGGATTTCCAGCATCATCCCACGAAACGAAACAAACCAAAATGGCTATTATGATAAATCCTGTATTGACCAAGCTTGTTTTGTCAAGATGGCTGGACATTGGCCTCTTTCTTTTTTGGATTTTTACTGACCTCAGACAACAGCGTCTTGATCAATAAAAATCAACAAAAAACTATGTCTTGGCCGATATGCAGGCATCTTGACCTCATGCTTGGTCAATGATGCACCTGTATTTTAGCTTTTGAAATACTCTTGCCTTGAGCACATTGTACACTGTTTTCTTTACACTGTAGGTATGTAGTTCTTACCAGTAAACATCATGAAGGTTGGACAAATTGGAGGTCAAATGTATCATGGAACTGGAACTCTGTCGACAATGGACCTCACAAGGATCTTGTAGGTGGGTGAGCATCACACAATGATTTTTATTGCGATGGATTGAATTTTACCTGATGTGAAGAATTGGGACGGTAGGCTTGGCCAATGCCCTTCAAGAATCGTGCTTTTCTTAAGAAATAGAAAACATGTACCGTGTTTCTATCGAGTTATAGAAACACGAGTGAAAGTTTGGGAGAACGAGAAATGCTGTGGGAACACGAGCCGCAGGCGAGTGTTTCCACAGCTTTTTCGAGTTCTCCCAAACTTTCACGAGTGTTTCTATAACTCGATAGAAACACGAAGAACATGTTTTCTATTTCTTTTAGAAAACACCGCGACGAAAAAAAGAAAAGCAACTTGTTAACTGTGAATATCAAACTGTAAATTCTCTTTGCTCGCGCCATCATTACGTCAACAGCTCGTGCTAGTTCTGTGTTTCTATCGAGTTATAGAAACACGATTTCTAACCAATCAGCGCGCGTACTTTCTTAGGACTGTTTTCTAAATAATAATATTGCTTGGCCATGGGTTTGCCCTTGTGAGAACAGGGGCAGGACTACAACAGTTACTGTACTTGGCTGAAACTCAAAAACTCTATAAAAAACGCCAAACTCTAAACTCTATTGTATTACTGAAATCAACTTGCTTATATACTTGAAGAGAATAATATGTGTGCTGGTAGAGGCGTGTGTTACAAAATTTCCTTAAACCGACATACGTGGATGAACATGAGGAGTTTGTCAGTCGAGAGCATAATTCTTACGCAAAGTTAGCACTAGAAGTAACTACAGTCAAACCTCCAGTTGTGACCACCTCTTCTCAGCGACCAGTTTTCCAAAATACCAATAGTTTCCCAGTCAAATCACTGTATTTGGAAAATCTTGTTAGAGACCATGCATCTCTCGTAAGTGACCACAGCCACGTACTTCTTGAGCGAAAAGTTTGAAATTTTCTTTTGTTTTTAACCTCCCATAAGCGACCACTTGACAGTTGATAGGGCGGAAATTGGGTAATAAGGTGTTGTAGCATCGCATTCCTGGGTAGTACTGTACGAGAGATGAAACATTCTCAGTGGGAAATGTCTGGCTTTTTTGACACGAGCTGCAGGCGAGTGTTTCCACAGCTTTTTCGAGTTCTCCCAAACTTCCACGAGTGTTTCTATTAAACAATTAGATTATGAGCTCGAGATTTCTATCGCGTGATAGTTGACGAGGGCACAGCCCGAGTCAACTATCACACATAGAAATCGAGAGCGAATAATCTAATTGTTTTAGTATAAATCTACTAGTCATTCAAAACTTTGTCTTTTCTGGAACAGCCTCGAGCAGTAAACTGTCTAAATCTTCTTCACGGACACTTCGTAAACGTGAAGAAGCGGCCGCCATTACGCTACTCGCTATCTATCACGGAATAGATAGTGGGTAGCGTAGCCAATCAGAGCGCGGCATTTGTGATAGAACGCTAGTAGATTTATACTAAAACTCAATAGAAACACGAAGAACATGTTTTCTATTTCTTTTAGAAAACACCGTGACGAGCAAAAGGAAAACAACTTTTTAGCTTTGATGACCAAAATGTAAATTCTCTTTGGCACGTCATCATTACATCAACAGCTCATGCTAGTTCTGTGTTTCTATCGAGTTATAGAAACATGAATTCTAACCAATCAGCGCGCATCTTTTCTTAGGACTGTTTTCTAAATCATAATACAGTAGTGACAGCCCTTACTTGAATCCTCAAACATTACAACACCATTCTATAGTATTACAAAATTAGAATCCCACTCTAGATTCCCCCAGTACTCATTATCCATTATTCCAGACCATGTTAAAGTGCTCCCCTCCCCAACCCAGATCATTATAAAAGTGCAGCTCCAATAAATAACAAATAAATAAATAAATACTTAATTGACCACTCCCCTAGAGGGGCTTTTCAGGGCCAAATGAAACAAACATAAACAACATAGTTAAGAATCCCAACTGGTGGGAGGCAGACCAGTTGGTTATTTACAAGGATGAGCGAGGAGTTGAACCAGGTACTTACCCGGAACAACACCAGGTAGTGGCCAGAGCGGGATTTGAACCCGGGTCACCGCATTGAAATGCCGCGCCCTAGACCACTCGGCCATCCTGCCTCATTCCATCCAAGGTCAATATCCTGTACATGTAACATACACTCATCTCTGATCGGCCACATAAACTACAACTTTACCTTGATTAAATCACCAAAAACACAGAAAAGTCAGCTCCTTTGTATTTACTTATTAACCCTTTAAGCCCCAATGGTGTCTTTATAGATTTTACTCTGGCTAATGCCAGGTGATTTTACTCGTCACAGGAAGACCCCTCGGGGCTTAAAGGGTTAAGGTTAGCAAACACTCAGGAGAGTTAAGGAGAATTTACAGTTAACTTAATTGGTCAACTCTCGTGTTCTACTTGGATTTGCAAATAATGGTACACTGAAATTCACTGAAACTCCATCTTGTGTTGCTTAATTCAGCTCTAGTAAACATGTAGGAGGGAGGGAGGGTGGCCGAGTGGTTAGGGCGCCGGACTTGTAATCTGGTCAAGGTCCTGGGTTCGATTCCCGTCCTGACCACTACCTGGATATGTAACACGGTAATCCCCAGTTTCATTTCCTTAACATCATCGGCCACGCTTGTAAAATAGCCAACTGGTCTGCCTTCCGCCAGTTGGGATTCTTAGCAAAGAGTTTATGTTGTGTTGTGTTTAATGTAAAAAGTGACTCTGAAAAGGCCCGTGGGGACGAGCGACTATATGTATGTATGTATGTATGTATGTATGTATGTATGTATGTATGTAATTGATTCTATATTTTATTCTGCTATATAACTGTTTTAACAATTATTGTTTAAAATGAATAACTGAATTGCCTTTGGGACTGTAGGTCAACTCGTTTCCTGTTTATTTCGAACTGAATTTTTAAGTACCGGTAATCTGTATTTATTTCTGCAGGTGAACTTGCTCAAGCAATCCGAAAATACACTAACATCACATTTGGGTTGTACCATTCCTTGTTTGAGTGGTTTAATCCTTTGTATATGCAAGATAAAGCAAACAAGTATCGGACAAAAGGTTATGTTAAGGTTAGTATTTTCAAGCATCAAATAAAGCTCTCATTCCCTATAATTCTGCATCCAAAAAAAGGGAAAAGAAAGAAACAGAAAATAAGCAGAGATCTTGTGAACAAGTCAAGTCAATAACACAAGAAATTGGAATATATTAATTGCTTGCTTGCAGATCTGGGCACATCATAGATTTTAATTAAAAACTATCTCCTTAACCCTTTAAGCCCCGATAGTGTCTTTACAGATTTTACTTTGGCTAACACCAGACGATTTTACTCGTCACAGGGAGACCCCTTGGGGCTTAAAGGGTTAAAGCCTTACCAGTGGTAGGTGCAGCAGGAGGAGCAAGGTTGGTGCAGTGGGGAGAGCACCTGCCTCCCATTCTCACCAGGTTCGCTTCCTGCCATCTCATGTAGGTTGACTTTGTTGTTTGTTCTGATCTCCTTACTCCGAGGGTTTTTCTCTGAGTACTCCTGTTTTCTTCCTTCCATGAAACCCAACCTTTAAAAATTAATTTCAAGTTGATCAGGAACAGCGGATGAAAATTTGAAAAATTTGAAAAGCGGGAGATTTATGTAGGAGAGTTGGCATCTCTGGTTCTGTCTCATGTATTCTCATTGTTCATTGGCTTAAAAGCTGCTCCAATAGGAAGATTGTTTATATCATTGTGCAGATAGCGCGTTCGATCTTATCTAGTGGGAGTGTGAAACAAAAAGACAAGGAGGAAGTCTGTTTTATTTTTTACTAAGTAGGCAATAATTATTTATAGTGGACGTAAAAGCGGGAGATTTATGTATCAAAGCGGGAGAGCGGGAGACGAGGCAAAAAAGCATAAGTCTCCCACCAAAAGCGGGAGAGTTGGCATCTCTGGAATAGCCACCTCCTGGATGTGCCACTGCACAAACCTATTCACTTAAAGTTATTTATTTAACTACTTAAAGATGAGAAAGGAAGAATTAACCACAGGACCCAGAGCAAAACCCTCAGAGCAAAGAGAGACACAACAACAAAACTAAACCCACACGAGACTACAGGGATCCAACTTGGATCACAGAGGTGGGAAGCACACTAGTGCACCAACCTTGCTCCCGGTACATGAAAACTGCTGTCAGTGAATAAGAAAAGAATAAAATGCTTTTTTTCTTTTTTCTTCTCTTTAGGAAATTCTTTTGCCAGAGTTGTATGACTTAATCAACACATACAAACCAGATTACTTGTGGTCTGATGGTTGCATAGGCCCTGATACTTACTGGGAGAGTAGAGAATTCCTCGCTTGGCTTTACAATGAAAGGTAGAAGTGTATGTTAATATGACCTTATACTCAATATTAATTAATTAATTAATTACTTGAAGGAGTGCTTACAGAATAAAACTCTTAGTGGCTTTTGGTGAACTGAGATTTCCTACAATTGTTTTGAACTATTTCAAGATTCCCTAAGGTACTCAGCATTAGGTTATAAAAACTTAAGTTTTGAAATGACTAGTACAATGCTGTATGGGGCTAAAATTGTCTCACTTGAATAAAAGATACCAGAAACCTGAACAGAGGTAAAACTAAGGTCAAAGGCAATTCCACAGCATTTGACAGGGATGTGCAGCCCGGGGTGGGGAAATTTGGTTGCATTTGACTGGATTGATTGGCAGGGAATTTGACGGCAAATTTTTAAAAAATGTCAAATCCCCACCCCATGCCCTGCCTCCCCCCACCTCCCCTGGCGGCTTAACATTGATAGGTGCATATTAAGTAAAGGCAATAGGACTGACTGGAGTCCCCTTATGTCTGTAATCATGCCAAATACAAGTTTACTCATGAAAGAGACTATTATCATTATTCAAGGGAAAAATTCTCCATTTTGAAGAAAACCCCAGGTTGTGCTTGGTTGACTCAAACTACAACTTTGAATGTGATTGGCTTATTGAACTGTCTGATAATCAGGGCCTTTGCGATAACATATTGTCCAATAACAACTTGACAAGTGAATTAGTGGAAAATAGGAGTTCTTTTTAAACAATCACAATTGAAAAAATTATAAATTTTATCATGATGGTTGCATTTTTGCAACTGGCCGCAAAATGAAAAGAGTTAGTTGCAAAACTCTGACTATAAACGTTTATGTGAAATTGGAAGTTTCAAGTTCTCATTGGTTTATTTATTTATGATCTGTATTCGCATTTTTGTTAGTGTCTCAATATTTTTAGTCACAAACAGAACAATCTAGTCAGTTTAATTTGCGACTGTATTGGTTGTAATTTCAAGTCCTGATGGCCTATGGAATTAAGCCTGGTCTTTCAATTAAGCCCATAATTTCCACATACAGCAACTCTCCGAGACTATTTTTTGCTAAATGCAGGATGTTTGATGCAACTTGATAGCTTTCACAGCCCCAAGACGATTGTATACTTTAAAGTTTGTTTTAAAACCTCTGGCCTTCATTTTGCTTTTAACTTTTTTCTTCATCCACCTAGTGATGGCAACAAAAAATTTTCTTTTACATATTTTCTGTGGAGGGATTGCTGGCTTCTTTGAAGTGAAGAAAAACCACAAAATATGCTAGCCTTGCTATAAACAACCTTAATGTCTTATATCTTGCAGTCCCGTGAAGGATACTGTAGTTACCAATGATCGCTGGTGCAGTAATGGCTGTCTCTGTCATCACGGAGGAGTCTACACATGTTCTGATCGCTACAATCCAGGTGAGTCCTGTTCCCCCCTGAGTTTTATGTGTCCCATCAGCCTTTAAAGCCCCACTATCAAAATTACTTTAAGGTTATTCTAAAACTAGTTTGTTTGTTTTTTTCAAACAAGGTTGATTTCTAGGTCAAGTTGTTTCAACCCAGGTCAACTTGTTTCAACCTAAGTCAACTTGTTTCAATAGAAACTATCCTAAACATTCATGAAAGCTAACCTTTGGACTAATTAGACCTAAGGTTAGCTTTAGTGAATGTTTAGGATACTTTCTGTAATGGTAAAACAATGACCTGAGACCTGTGTTTTGTACTTGCCCCAACTTGACCTAGGTTGAAACCAATCAAACTAGTTGAAATTAAACTAGTTAAAAAATAGAATAACCTAAAAATAATGTTAACCTGTAACATGTATGTGTATTGGTAATCCCTGGGAGACAAGAGACTTAACTAACATTATTCCATGCTTGTTTCTCTTTATTACTTATTAGGAAAGCTTCAAAACCACAAATGGGAAAATGCCTTGACTGTAGATAAGTTCTCATGGGGTTACAGAAGGAATGCAGATATCAGGGATTATTTGACCATTGAAGAAATTATTTACCAACTTGTATCCACTGTCAGGTAAATATGACATAAAACACCTGTTGACTGATGTTGTTGAAATCTCTTCTTGGTTAGAGGCTATTAACTTATATACAAATTTGTATCCCATAGTAGAATGCACTGTAAGTTACACAAAAGACTACATGCAAACTTGATTTTAAAAAAATTAGTGGCCTTGGCAACAATGTTATGGCCTGGTTCTCTTTGTTGGCCAATTGTAAGCCACAAAGCAGTCATAGATAGATTTTTGTGGCTGAACTTTCCCATTATAACTGACTTTGGTAATGAGGAATACTTGTTTAATAAGGGCAGATATCCCTGTCTTGCAAAGGAAGTGCCTAGTACCAACATGTTACTTTAAACCTACTAAAACCAAGGTTTTTAATAAGAATTGTAGCAGCAGGAGAATTGTGTAAAGTAACAGGAGGATATTCTGAAATCGCGCTGTCTGAATTTAAACCTAGCTCAGGCCATCTAAATTTGACGGGAGAATTCTTTGTAGCAGCCGGAGAATTTTCTGATCTCCGATGCCTAATGAACACCGTGTAAAACCTTCCTCCCATCTTATGTCATGCATACATCCTATCAACAGCTGCAACAGTTACTTGTTTCAAGTTGTATACTGTAGTAGAATACGCTGGAAGCTGTACAAATGATATGCTTATAAATATATTCTTAAACTTCTTAATGGCTATGATTGCCAAATTTATTGCATGGCTAGTAGCAAATGGATGTTTTTTTTTGTGGTTAAGTGCCAGGTTAGAGAAATGTAGGTTGAATATTGTGGCCTACCATTATCCATAACAGATGCATTCTCCCAATTTAATTTGTGACGAGTACTGGACATTCCTGTCTAGGGTAGGGAGGTGCTTAAAATGGGCGATGCCCAGAACATGCCCAGCTCTCCCTTCCCACTCCACCGTAGAAGAATTAAAGGTTACCTTTTTCAAAGTTAATTTTGCATACCATAGTGAAAGACACTCAAAGTTACACAAAAGACATCCACACATGAATTTGAATTATTTATTTTCTTACTTGTTACAATTTGTGGCTAATTGTGTGCCAAAAGTAGTTCTAGGTTTAATGTTGTGGTGCCCCATTCCCATAACACAGATGGGGGAGATTTGCCTGTCTAGGGTAGGGAGGAGCATGCAGTGGGATATTGCCCTTACTTATCCATCCCACCCCTCTGATCCAGAAACAAACATTCTAGCAGCAACAAAGGTCTTATTTCCAAAATGTATATTCCATAATAGAGCACACTGTAAGTTTTCCAATTTTTTTTTTCTTAAAACATCACCTTAAAAATATATATTTTGATAAGTCTTGTTTCACATTAATTTTGTCAACAGCTGTGGAGGGAACATGCTAATGAATGTCGGACCAACAGCTGATGGTCGCATTATTCCAGCATTCCAGGAACGCTTGTTACAGATTGGACAATGGCTGTCGGTGAATGGTGAAGCAATCTACAGCACCACACCATGGAGAGTTCAGAATGACACTGTGAACCCTCATGTGTGGTATGTACTAGATTATTGGGATCAATATCAGTTTCTGGGCAACTGTGCACCTACCCCTCCCATAATCCAACAAGTTATAATGAGTTAAAAAGTTAGCGTTAATGTTGGTTTAGGGGAGGGGTAGGTGCACGGTTGCCCAGAAACTGATATTGATCCGATTATTGTTAGAGTTTGATATTCAAAGGCCAATAACACTTATAAAATACTTGAGGTGACAAAGTTACCACAGTAATGAGGGCACCCCCTTTGTGACCCACGTCCAATTCCTACAGTTCTTGTGCAGGGTTGTAATGGGATTAAAACCTGTGAAATTGAATACCAGTGCCAAGCCTTATCAGCTGAGCTAAATCACCCATTCACACTGCGAGCTGGTCAAAAATGGAATCATACACGGTATGTCGAAAATTGCCTCCGTGTGGTAACTTCTAACACTCAGTAATCACTGTCAAAATCCTGTTTATTTCACAATACTCACAGATATACACTAGTCCCGATGTTGTTTTGAAAAAGGCTAGTCTCGAAGTAAAAAACGTGTTCTAATATCAATTGCATAACAAGATCAAAATTCCAAAGATCAAATGTCCACTATAAAACTCTTTGAACAAAGTGACAGAAAGCTACTGTAATTAGATGTCAATCATGGCTTAACAGTTTCCGAAACACATGCCTGTCTTACAAAAATAACTGTTTTACAGATAATTGACAAAACTGCTTGGCTTTATTATTGTTTTCTTCAAATTTGTTAGTGACTGTCATCCAGGTTTCCAGGTATACTTCTGTGGCTGGTTGTTTGAAGGCCGATCAGCGCTAACCCAGGGTTAACGTTTAACATGCCTTGGGTTTCTTTTCCTCTTGTTAAAAGTAAAGTAAAACTTTATTTAAACAGGGTAGCCCGTTCAGCTCAAAGGCTGGTATCCATGGGGGCCCTGTATAGATAACATTAAGTTAAAAATACAAATTCATGTACACTTTAAAAACTAAGAACTACGTTAGAAATCTATTTACAATACTTAATACTAAGAGACAATCACTAAGAACTATTTCGATAATAAAAACCCTTTTGCACGGCGGCAGAAAGTCTGTGTGTCTTGTGCTTTTGTTATGTCAGTGGGCAACTCATTAAAAATTTTTGCTCCATTGAAAAGAAACGTGTTTTTTCCAAAATTTGATTTCACCCTAGGTAACAATAACCTACTGCTCTGCCTGGTGGAATAGCTATGAATGTTCGAAAATCTGGTAGAAAATGCCAAGAAATAACTAGGGGCTAAAGAGTTTAGACAAAGAAAAACAAGCTTGACCTTATGATAAGAGCGTCTCTTGTAAAGACTCGACCAACGTAATTGATTCATTGCCTCAGTGGAGCGTGAACAACACGTAATTATACGCGCCGATCTGTGTTGTAGACGCTGTAATCTATCCTGGTCTTGTTGTAACAGACCACTCCAAGCAACATCGCAATAATCAAACAATGGCAGAATCAACGTATTGTGAACTAGTATAGACACCTCTTTTGTCAAGAAACCTCTGATGCGGCCCAAAATACCAACTCTGCATGCCACCTTTTTACACACATAATCCGCGTGAGCCTTCCAGGTCATAAAGTTGTCAAAAACGACACCTAGATATTTGAAGGTAGTCACGCAGGATATTTTCCTTCCTAGAAGAATTAAACTTAGCTTACAATCGCGCTCTTTGTGCCTTTGAGAAGTAAATAACAAGGATTTAGTTTTGGTAACATTTAAGACAAGATTATTGTCCTCTAGCCATTCGGCTAAACATTCAAGATCTTGGTTCAAATAAGTATTTAAGGTATCTACGGTTTGACTACCAAGATATATAGCTGTGTCGTCTGCGTACATGTTCACTGAGCAATGTTTCAAAGAACGAGGTAAATCATAATTGTAAACAATAAACAATAAACAACAGGGGCCCTAGAATGGACCCCTGAGGCACTCCAGAAGTAATTTCAAGCTCCTCTGATGATTGAGAATCAATACACACAACTTGCGTTCTTCGCGAAAAATAATTCGCAAACCACGGTAGGCTTTCATCGCAAACACCATAGTACTTCAGTTTACTAATCAATATCTCATGGTCAACCGTGTCAAAAGCCTTAGCCAAGTCGATAAACACGGAGCCAGTGACTTCGCCCTTATCCATGTTCATAAGAATTTCATCAGTGAAGTAGGTGACAGCTGTCTCAGTTGAGAAAAAAAAAGCGTTTTCTCCTCTAACTTTCTCTATTTTATTCAGAGCATACAATCATCAAATTGTATTCAAAAAGAATTCCACTGAATGTGCTTTTTAAGCTCTCATATCTGCATTTAAATTTTGCACTTACCCTGGGTTACCTTAACCCTGCTTCGAACAACCTGGCCCTGGTGTGGCTGTTGTCTATTGTAGTATGTTATTTAACAATTAGACCCGCAGCCCGCAAGGGCTACGGGTCAATAGCCCATGAGGCGAAGCCGAATGGGCTATTGATCCGTAGCCCTTGAGGGCGAAGGGTCTAATTGTTTTAGTATCACCCAACTAGTCGGACAGAAAAAGCAATAATAAAGTTAGCAAATGCAAGTTGAAGAAAGATTTATTTGGGAATAAAACAAAAGAAAGCGCCACGAATTTCGCTACTCGAGGACTATTACTAATAGACCACTAGTAGCGTAGCCAATCAGATTGCGGCATTTGCATTAGTCCACTAGTTGGGTGATACTAATGTTAGGTAGCATTAGATCTTAATCAAAGCCTGATTACACTAATCTTACAAAATGCTTGATACAGCACGGTTGGCGTAGTGGTGGATCACCCCCATCCCCCCCTCCCCCCCCCCCACCCAACCATCCACACCTCTAAGCTGTAACTCCAAACACGTGAAAGCAAAGTTACAGTACAAAAGATGTGGCCCTTTCTTTTTCATAAACAAAATTGCATGCTCTCACAGAAAGAGGTGCTGGTAAGGTAGTCTTGTACAGTTTAAGTTGGAAAAAAAAGAGTCAGTTTTTCAAATTGTAACAAAATTGCCCAAGACCAAATGTCAAGTGTACTGTTTGGTCTAAAGTACATACTTGAGTATTTAAATTGGGTTTTTGCTTTTAATTACTAAATATTGCAGCAGCTTGGTAAAATATTAATTGTACCAGTGAAGAATTTTGCTGCTACCTACAACCTCGGACAAAACCTGTTGAGACACATGACAAAAATACCTATTTTTCGCACTCACCATGACAAAAATGCTTATAGTATCTATAGTGAATTAGAATCTGTGCAGGCTATCATAAGAAAATAATTGAAGGGGTGCCTGGAAGAAAGCCCTAGGTGATTTTTGATGAACTGTTAGATTCTCCTCCTAGTTTGTCATGTAAATGCCAGTGAAACAAAGGAGAGAATTTGAAATTAGATCAAGAGTCACTTTATAAAGCCTTCTTCCATACACCCTTCAATTCATTTGATGCTAAATTAACAGAGTACATTTGGACATGGCTGTTAAATTCTCTAACTATTCTTTTCCTCTTAGATAACAATACCTCATGTGAAAGAGGATCAGTGGTAAATTTCTCCTAGTGATGTCAATGCATGATTATGCATGTATTATGCACTATGCTTATAGTATCTATCTTTAGTATCTAGTTAAAAGACCACTTTCCCCCTCCCCTATTGCAATGTTGTTTGCGGTATTGAACACAAGAATTGCACACATGAGCTGTTAACCCAAAACAACATTGTACCAGGAGTGGGGAGGGTGACAAATTTGTTCCTTTTGGACACGATAATTGCATGGCTCGAAATTTAAAATTGTATTGAAATGTCTCAACAGTTTTGTCCATGGTTGTAGCAATAAAACACCATTTTTTCTTTTTTTTTTGGCTTGTTGAAAGATCACTACTGCTTACAGGTTTTGCTTCACAAACCATTGAAGGAAGCAGTTGGACATTGATCACTACCAGAAGTGAAGAGTCTGATGGGATGTTTTGGTTATCTTTACAGGTACACTTCCAAGATGAGCAATGTCTTTGCCATTCTCCTGGAGTGGCCTTCCTGTAACAACCTGATTCTTGGAGCACCACTCTTCACTTCTCGCACTAAAGTCACCATGCTGGGCTATGAAGGGGAGTTTCAATGGAAACCAGCCAGTGAGAAAGTTGGCATTGTGATCACCATTCCTGGCATTCCAGTCAGCAAACTCCCCTCCCAGTGGGCTTGGGTCTTCCAGCTGCAAAATGTCTTTTAAATGGAAATACAGTAACCTCATTCCCAGGACTTTGCACCCTGAAAAGAAATGCGGAGAAGACCCTAGGAACAATAGTCCCCTCTCAGAATCAATGCGGTCATATGATCACATCGCACCCAATCACAGCATTGGCCATTGTTGTAGGAATGTTTGACAGCTTTCCCTAGGATTAGATAGATATTATGGTTATTATTTTCTGATAAGTGTTAGTACTTGTAGTCTAAAAACTGTATTTCTTTAACTCTGACTGGTCAGTGATCTTAAAGCGTGCAATATCAAGACACCAATTCTCTTCTGTGGGTCGTATGCATTTGATTCAATACCATTAAAGAGAATGTGTCAGAGTATCAACACAGTTCATTATTGGTGTTCATCCTCATATTCTCATCACTTTAATTTAATAATCATGCATTGACATCACTAGGAGAAATTTACCACTGATCCTCTTTCACATGTGGTATTGTTATCTAAGAGGAAAAGAATAGTTAGAGAATTTAACAGCCATGTCCAAATGTACTCTGTTAATTTAGCATCAAATGAATTGAAGGGTGTATGGAAGAAGGCTTTATAAAGTGACTCTTGATCTAATTTCAAATTCTCTCCTTTGTTTCACTGGCATTTACATGACAAACTAGGAGGAGAATCTAACAGTTCATCAAAAATCACCTAGGGCTTTCTTCCAGGCACCCCTTCAATTATTTTCTTATGATAGCCTGCACAGATTCTAATTCACTAGTGAGGCATGTGAACCTACAATCTTAGCTGTAACATGAGGGTCTTGGGATTGAGCTCTGTTGAAGTTGATTCAGCTGTTATGCAAAAACACTACTTGAAATGGTTTAATCTCCTGTGTCAGTGTTTAAAGGTACGGATGTGTTTTCAAGAAAGCATTTTCTTATCCAGGTAAACTTTCAGGTACTGGAGGAGTGTACAGAGCTTACCTATTTGTTGAAAAAGACTTGTGAAGGCCAAACAGAAAATGTTATGTGGTAGATGACCTTTGCTTAAATAGAACTATTAAGTACTGTGCGAGGGAAATATTTAATTTCATTGTTTAAGATAGGCTTTTTGTAAAGTGGTCAAATTTCCAGATATTGGAGAAGTGTGTAAGATGTAATGTGATTGTCATAAAAACAACTTGTGAAAATCACAAACATTAAATTGCATAAATAGTTAGAATATGCCTAGTTACAAGTCTTTAGTTTCAATGTTTAACTTTGGAAGAGAGGGTTTGTGGTTGGACCACCCCTTAAAAGTTAAAGAAACCAAACTATTATATTAAGGCCTCTTAGTTTTTCTGTGTTTTTGCAAT
Source organism: Ricordea florida (assembly GCA_949710005.1). NCBI lineage: Eukaryota > Metazoa > Cnidaria > Anthozoa > Corallimorpharia > Ricordeidae > Ricordea > Ricordea florida. The sequence goes on along the minus strand of OX453287.1, from coordinate 5,958,833 downwards.
TAAGTACCATTTTCTATTTGGTAGAAAAAGAATAAAACTAAAACAGACAGGAAGGAAAGTGTTTTGAATTTATAAGATTACATGGGGGAAAATTAACACCTGAATTTTGAAATTATCCGAGGCTACTGTTTCATACCAATTAAGTCAACAGCGTCGTCCAGTTGTTTCAGACTTTTTTCCCTGAATCTGAATGCTATTCAGATTCAGGTAATCAAGGCCAGTAAAACCTCTTGTCCTGCTTCATTTTTTCAACATTTAGACAAGCAAAATACAACCTGTGTCTTTTACCTGTCTTAATCAAAATTAATGAACTGGTAATTCTCTCTCAAAGTGCATGGCTAGAAGAACGCCATGAATGGAAGTTGTGCACAGCTTATTATATGTCCAGAGATGGAGCAAAGAGCAATAGAGGCTGAACAGGGTTATTGGATGAACAGTAAACTGGGGTTCTTTTGGAGGTAAAACTGCAACAAGGGGGAAGGTGACGAGTGTCTGTCTGGCAGCTGAGGCTTAATTGGTGGGATCACAAAGAATAGTTGATCAAATGAGTTAATAACTGAAGTTGCACCCTTGGGGCTGGTTGTTCGAAGGCCAATTAGCACTAAGCCAGCTAGGGTTAAATTTTAACCAGGGTTTTTTTTCCTCTTGTTAACCCTTTAAGCCCCAATAGTGTCTAATAAACAGATTTTACCCTGGCTAATGCCAGACGATTCTACTAATCACACTGAGACCCCTCGGGGCTTAAAGGGTTAAAAAGCACTTTCCCTGATAACTTTCTCTATTTTTTTCAGAGCATACAATTATCAAATTACATTCAAAGAGAATTATACTGAGTGTGCTTTTTAAGCTCTCATATCTGCATATAAATTTTGCACTTAAACCCATGGGTTACCTTAACCCTGTTTGGGATAATCAAACGAATTGATTAAGTAAGTTATACCACCATAAGGTAAAAGAGAGGTGCTGACGTTTCGAGCATTAGCCCTTCGTCGGAGCGAATTACGTACTACTTTAAAATATAATTGTCACAAAACAAATACATGTATATACATTATTAAAATTCTTTAAAATGTTTAAGTAATTGAGGTGCGTCATTCAAAATCCCAGTATTAAAATTACTAGGCCATAATAATAATAATAATAATAATAAATTTTATTAATTAATCAGGTGTAAATCCTATATATAAATAAACATTCAAATATGCCACAACATAATTATTACAATTTTAGTTATTATCACTAAAATGTGCATATAGACAAAATACAATAATAATTAAAATTACAATACTAATAACATAGCTATAAATAAAAATAACAAATATATAAAATTGTTATTAACCATTGCTTAAATAACCTATTTAAAAAAATGTATCTATGTAACTTATCAGTTGTGCAAATGCCCTTTTAAAAAGAAATGTCTTGAGCTTACACTATAAAAAAATATACACTAAACTAAATACTCTTATCTGTATTGGTAAGTTATTCTACAGTTTTGCTGCAGTGAACATAAATGCACAGTCACTAAGTGTTACCATGAACTCATAGCTTGGAGAAATACGCAAAGCTTTATCACTAGAATTCCTTAGATTATATCTGGACAAAGGCTTCTGTGTAATTAAAGAACTTAAATAAGAAGGAGCTCAGCCCTAAAAAGTCTTTAAAATGATTAGTTAAATCTCAAATTGATAGGTAACCAGTGCAACTCTACTAGTAAGGGAGTAATATGAGTAATATTGCATACTTAATCTAGCACAAGTGTTATGAACATGCTACAGCTTGTTAATTTGATGTCCTGGGAGGCCATACAATAGACTTGCAATAGTCAAGTTTGCTTGAGATAAAAGCATATGGATCAGGGTCTTTGTGTTCTCCTTGGACAGGTACTTTCTAATCTGCCTGAAGTTAAAATTACTTTCTCCTTCAAACAGGCCATTTGGCAAATATTTCTTCAGTGAAATGAGAAGTCTTATGAATCCTGTCTGTGAAGTGAGTGCAATGCTTAATTTTTACCACATTAAAAATTGCTAAAAAAATATTTATCCATTGATCATTTTATATTGTCTAGTGTGAAGACCCTGTGAAGCATAATTAATACAAAAGGAGGAACTGAAGATGATGTCAAAGCCAGAATTGGGAAAGCCAGAGCAGCTTTTAACATCTTGCACAAGGTATGGAGAGCAAGGGATATAAGGACAACAACGAAACTACGAATTTTAAACTCCAAAGCAAAGTCAGCACTGCTTTGTGGATCAGAAACTTGGCAGACTATCAAAGCTATACTCAGAAATGTTCAAGTATTTATAAACAGATGTGTAAGAAGGATTCTTAGGGCATGGTAGCCAGAAAAGATCAGCAATGAATATCTATGGAAGATGACACACCAAGAACCAGTGGGGAGACTAATTGGCAGAAGGAAATGGACTTGGATTGGGCACACGCCTAGGAAGACCACATTACCAGATAGGCACTAACATGGCACCCATCTGGCGCGGTAAAATCACTTGCAAACTTGAAGAAGGCAATGAGAAGAGTGCTATTTACAACAATAGCAATACCCAAAAAACACAATTTACTATCTTAATTTAAAGATCTTTCAGAACTAGTGGAGCCATCAAGAAATTTGTTACTTATGAGTTCAAAAAAACATGATATTCACTCAAGTAAACAGATCGATCTTGACTTGTTGCAATCCTTCACTTTCACTTACAGTCCGCTGGATGAAAGTGTTATAATTTTTGCAGCCCACAGACTAACTCCCCAAGTTCCTTACCTGATCATGACGCGGTGATGGTGAAAGGAGCATTGCACCTACTGCTTGTAATCTCCCTTACTTGGCCGGTTACATCCCTTAGTGAGGGGTTTTTTGGCCTATAGCCTTGTGGCTTGGTCGTTTTCCTCCTTCGGGGTGTTCCTGGTTAAGTTCATTGCACTTCGGGCAACTAGGTATCACCATGTCGCTCTGCCATTGCACTGGTCATAGCACTATCAGACCCGGGCAGAGGGCGCCGTAGAAAAAACTTTTGCTACACACATCAAGGAATATTCGGATGTGTTAGAGTAAAGAATGTACGTGTCTGATTATATGTAATTCGGCTAGAATACTGTTTGTATCTGTATACATACTCGCGTTGGAATCGGCCATGTGCGACCAAAAACGGGCCGGAGAATAAGAATAATCGATCAAATAGGAAACAGCGATGGGATTTGACAAATCTTGAGATACTTATTTTAAGTATACAAAATGCCGTCAAAATTATGAATTTTTAAGAACTAAATACTTGCAGAGAGCACCAAGTCGGTCCTTCATACAGTGGAGGGCTGGGGTCTGGGATGTATTCTCAGATGAGGAGCACATGTTTTTTTATTTCTAAAAAAAAAATTCAAACTTGCCAATCAAAATAGAACGCGCTTCGACTCGAAGAGATGTTTTTTACCGAGGAAATCAAACTTTCATTGTATTCTTTTAGCGAAAGGCCAATGTTTGAATGAAGACAATCCCTCAGCTGGAAACATTAAGAAGCAATAAGTGGCTGTTGGTAAAAGAACTTGTTCTGTTTAAAATTTCAGTGAAGACAGAGACCAGGTATGGAGTACAGTCTTTTAACAAACCGTTTCATTGTCTCAGCCCTGAGGTTTGCGCACAGCAATAACATTTTGCACTTTAACTTAACTTCTCTTAAGGTTAATCCTATTTCTTTCAATGACTCAGTTAAAGCTGCATTGTTCTTGTTCATTGCAAACGCGTTGCACTGAGACTTCCAAATACTGGTATGGTCCGCCTAGCGTGAAGCACGCTAAAAAACAATTTACTACGTTGTCTGTTTTGGTATAGCTGTTAGAGCTTGCGACTGCAGCTCTTTAATTGTAGCGTTCCAAGTTAAAAACTAAAGATAAACCTGTTTAAAAGCAAGCAATGTGACATCTAGGAAAATTTCTTTCATTGAGACAATGGAGCCTGATGGCGCCACTTTGGTCTGACTTGTTTTATTTTGTTGAAGTTTAATTCAGTTCTGTTTGATGCAACGGTTAATTGGTTGAATCAGTATCCGACTTGGACATAGCCTTTTCATTGTCGATTTGGACTTAAGGCTGGGATTTTGGTCATTTGGTTAAATATGCTACCAGATTATCGATTTCTTACAGAAATTAATAGAATATGGGCTTTGTGATAAATCGTTGCAAGACAGTTTGATCGGAAACAAATTTTTTTGTCTCCGTTATGAAATGGCTTTCCGCGAAGTGCCCCAAACTCTGTCGCTTACTTCAGCAAAAACTTTCCTTCATACCGACAATAAAAGTAATTAAATACTCTTAAGCATTCTTTAGAATGCAAGAAAGTTGAAAGATAAGGCCACAGAATGACTGCATGTCGTTGAATGAAAAGCCTTGAAATGTAGACAGCTTCAATTGCTTTTTGTATGAGCTTATCTTGCTTACACTGGCTGTAGGCGTCATTTTCCACACATTTATTATATTCCAGTGGTCAGAGCAATGCTTAATTCTATAGCTCAACTTTATACGAGAGTGTTTTAGTTCGCATGAAACGCCATCTTCGGTGCTTGGCGTAAGTTCTTTAAAAATGCCGTTGAATCCCTTTGGGCTGGCTTCCAAACTTTTCTGATGTCACAAGTTGTAATTAGATTTTTGCTGTTGGGAGAACTCCATAGTTTAATGATAAAGCAGCTATTGCTGGGATTACGTGATTTTAAAAAGCCGTAAGAATGGCCTCATTCTAGCAAATGCGGTTAAAAGGGCGAAAAAGAATTAATATTAACAAAACACTTCACGAAACTAAAGCACACGTATTTAGGCACCTATAATCGACAAGTACTTACAGGCAACAAAGGTTTTGCAATCTAGGCGATCACTCAGTGGACCATTCAGTTGAATATCTATTGACAATTTATCCTAATATGTCTTAAATTTTTAACTTTCTATTCTCCAACTCAGCTTAGAATCTATTAAGGTTTCTGCATGCCGAATGACAGAATTGTTAAACAAAAGATAGAACAAAGCAGTAACATGCAGTTGTTTAACCAATACTCGATAGCTTCAAACCTGTTTGTTATATACCTAGACTTTCATTCAACAAAACGAGCACTGTGATTGGTTGATTCTTGGTCACGTGCCCTTGAACAAATTTAAATGTATCCCGACCGGGAAACAATTGCACAGTTGTTGCCCGCGCGCCAGTTGTACCGTCTTTGTTTGCTTGTTTTTGCTAAGGGAAAGTCTAAATATATAACAAAGCACTTAATGTATGGTCCCTCGGGAAACTAGTTAGTTTTGTTTTCCCTCGAGTCCTGATGTTTCCCTCGACTTCGTCTCGGGAAACATCAGGACTCTCGGGAAACAAAACTAACTGTTTCCCTCGAAACCATACATTAAGTGTATATTATGCCCCACCCGCTCAGGACTCATGATTGGTTGTCGGTCCCCACCCTGGGGAATTTATTGGATGGGGTGGGGGTGGGGTTGGGTTTTCGTCAATTGAAGTGCCAATGAAAATCTCTGATGAATTAATTTACGGTATATACTGCTTTGCAATAACCCCTACCCACTTTATTTGAGATCACCAATACTCCAATGAACTGAAAATTGTCCTTCCAAGTTAGAAAATTAGGGGAGAAACATATATTTGACGTTAACAATCTGCAAAATCTGCAAAGGAAGAGCTTAGAATTATCTCTTCCCGGCTGGGATTATGCTTCAGAAATATTAAAACCCAAGGAGAGAAATATTGGTATTTTTAGAAGCCCAAAAAAATACTAATTGCCCAGAGTACTGAAGGGCGGTTTGGTACGTGGTGTATGGGGACATTTATTATACCGTACATATTTTACAAATCTTACTTGCTTTAACTTCTAAGAGAGTAATTGGGCTACTTGATGTTCTCGGTCTACTTGGGGTTCGCGGCCTACTTGAGGTTCTTGGCCTACTGGAGGTTCTTGGCCTACTTGAGGTTCTTGGTCTACTGGAGGTTCTTGGTCTACTTGAGGTTCTTGGGCCCACTTGAGGTTCTTGGCCTGCTGGAGGTTCTTGGCCTACTGGAGGTTCTTGGTCTACTGGAGGTTCTTGGTCTACTTGAGGTTCTCGGGCTACTTGAGGTTCTTGGGCTACGTGAGGTTCTCGGGCTACTTGAGGTTCTTAGGCCAGTTCAGGTTCTTGGCCTACTTGAGGTTCTCGGGCCACTTGAGATTCTTAGCCTACTTGAGGTTCTCAGGCTACTTGAAGTTCTCGGGCTACTTGAAGTTCTCGGCCTACTTGAGGTTCTTGGGCCACTTGAGGTTCTTGGCCTACTTGAGATTCTTGGCCTACTTGAGGTTCTCGGGCTACTTGAGGTTCTCGGGCCTACTTGAGGTTCTTGGCCTACTTGAGGTTCTCGGGCTACTTGAGGTTCTCGGGCTACTTGAGGTTCTCGGGCCTACTTGAGGTTCTCGGGCTACTTGAGGTTCTCATTCCTTCTTGAGGTTCTTGGCCTACTTGAGGTTCTTGATTTACTTGAGGGTCTTGGCCTACTTGAGGTTCTCGGCCTACTTGAGGTTCTTGGACTACCTGGGGGCATGAACCCACTAATTTCGCTGGGTTTGTTCCAGTTGCAACTGCCGGATCCTTGTCGCTTTTTGAGAAAGAGGATTTGGGCAACATCCGTTTTAGGTTTATCGTTTGACTTTTAATTTGTGTAAAATTATAGCCTTCATCAGAGCTGTTTTTCAAGGCCCACCCGTGAACACCGGTGATCTAAACCATCAGTTATATATCGTGACGAAATCGTAAAATTCATTAGGCTTTCGACTAAGCTTAACACGTGCACTGTATTTCAGACAAAAAGAGTTTGCTAGCTTCGGAGAGGGAAAATATATGCTCGTGAATTCGGCGTATGAAATACTGACACATTGCAGAAAATTCACGAGAGAGGTGTAAAAACACTTAACGTGCTGAACAGCAAAGCCTTCAGTTATGTTTCAATGGCCCTCAATTCCGCATGTCTTTCAATTCCTCATTTGAGATGTTCGAGAATGTGATCCAGCATGAAGAGCATCGATGTCAAGCAAGAAAAAGTAAAAGTAAAGTTTATCGCTGTATGCAGAACCACACAGAATCGTCGAACCTCACTTTACCAGAACCAGTACCAGCTATAAATAAGACACTTTTTTCCCCTCTAAACTAGCCAACGAATGACAGTGAGACTGGAGTTGACCTTGGTATGATACAGACCACACTACTTTTATATATAATGTATATTGTTCAGTCTTTATTCACTGTATTCGCCTTGGGAAGGAAGAAGAAGTGTTACTGAGACGAATTCTCCAGACGAATTCGAGTCCGCCCCAGAGGACAGGCACTGAGTGAAGGACTCAGCAAGCCCGAGAGCACTAAGAAGCCCAAGAACCTTAAGAAAGCGAAGAATCTCAAGTAGCCCAAGAAACCTGAAGTAGACCAAAAATACTCAATTAACTCAAGAACACCAAGAAGGTGAAGAACCTCAAGTAGTCCAGGAAACCTCTAGTTGTCCAAGAACCTGAAGAAGCCCAAGAACCGCAAGAAAGCGAGTAACGTCAAGTAGTCCAAGAAACTCTAGTAGCCGAAGAACCTCGGTAAGGCAAGTACGATTCGTTAATCGTACTTGAAGATCTCCGGGATTTTTAAGAAAGAGCAGCGAGAGATCGTCTTCGAGTAACTTTGAATGCCGCAAAAATCAGCGCGACGCGAGGCAGAGATAGAGAGAAACGACGGCAGGGTCGATGACAACAGACGTCGCCTGCAAAGACAACAACCGCTCGCTCAAAAAGTCAAAGGAAACGGCAGGGAAAAGGACCAGGAATACAACCAAGCTAGGTTTGAAATTGAATGTGTTACAGATACAAACATGGACTCGTTTTAGCTATACAAGACATGATCGAACGATTAAATAACGAAATTGGCGAACAAAATTCAGCAAAACGACTTACAACGGAAACCGAATAGGAACGACTTCAACGATTGGAGAGTTTTTGGAAAGATAGTTCTACCATACTACAAACGGAATCAAAAGACGAGCAACAAAGCGATTGAGAATTCTTCGGACTGAAAAAATTATCCCAACGTACAGAATACACTGTCAGACATATAAATCAGAAGATGAACAACAATGTAATTAGATTGAGGATTTCAGGAAAGTTGTACCAACAGCATACAAACAGAATCAGAAGACGAAGTCGGAACGACAAAACGAATTGCGATATCGTCGTGAGAAAAGTGCCTGGAGAAGGGAAGCAAAAACGGGAAAGGTTACAGTCACGTAGCACTTATATACTGCAATTCGCCTTAATCACAGTCCGCCATGATGGATGCAACGTCATCATTTTCGCACGAAAGTGAGGCCACGCGTGTTAAAACAATCATGGCTGACTCAACGAGTACTCCGATTTCTTCAGAGTTTTGGCACCGCAATCTGGTGGACATACCGTCATTCACAAACGCCTTTATTGAAAAAATGGCCAATGAAAACCTTCCAGTGAAGGTGACTTTGACAAGAGGATATAAATTCTTCCACGAATCATATATCCACGATATTGAAGGTAAGCTTCCAGCTGTATGTAGCTGCCTTGAGCGTCATTGCTCGATGATTGTTACTCGTGCCTTCTTTAGCAATCGAACGTTTGAGTCTGGTCGAAGCAAACGTAAAATATTTGTTTTTTTTTACAGTTAAGCTTGCTAAGGAAGATGAGGGAATTACGGTCCGGGGAAAATGCTTCAGAAGCATGAAGAAGAATGAAGAGCCACACAGACTTCATGTGGAGTTCAAGCGTCAAGATGAAGTCGCAGTGGAGTCATTCGCGTGCAGCTGTGCAGCCGGTCAGGGCCTTTGCCACCACGTTATTGGCTTCATGTATACACTGGCTCATTACCAAATGCTCGGGTTGAAAAGCGTGCCGCCTGTTGTTTCTAAAACCTCCAAACCGCAGGTAAATTCCTCAAGTGCACACTACCTGTGCCATTTTTACTTGAGTCACACTTACATATTGTTGTTGAAATACTTAAAAAAAGTTTTCCTTAAATTATTTAAAGCATAACTGAAGAAGACCCATATTGGTTTTAGCCCAAAAAGATATCAGTACTGTTTGTAATGCCTTCTTTAATACTTTTCCAATGTTTTATTTCTAGACTTGGCATATTCCTTCCAGAACTGAAGGAGTTAGTCCAAGGCCAGTTATGGATGTTGTTATCCAGAAGGCTGAGAACCCTTCTCAACAACCTACTCAGGTTAAGAAAAAACGTAAAGTATCAGGGGTTTCTTGTACTGTGTACAAGCCTTTTGAGGAACGGCTTGCTTCCATCAATCTACCAAGTGCCCTCAGCCCATTATTTGAAAAGCTTGACCCCGAGCCTGGGTTTTTGAGGATTTGGCCAGACGAAGAAGAAGACATTCCTCTAGTTGAGACAAAGTATGGGTTGGCTCCACGGGGGTCTGTCCTCTCCTATCAGCAGCAGCAAACAAGTAGACAAAGCTCTGGAAACCTTGCACATCCAGTGCCAGATTTTGACTTGCCAGATTTGGGGCACCAGCCAACTGTCCTTGCTGAGAAAGAGCTGCTACACTTCAATTCCCTTCAAGTATCTTTAGATCAAGCTCTTGAATATGAGCGAATCACAAGAGAGCAATCAATGTCACAGGACTGGCATCGGTTAAGAAAGTACCGCTTGACTGCGTCAAATTTTAAAGCAGTCTGTTCACGAAGGAAAGATCTGGAAAGCCTTTCAGCGCGTCTGCTGCGAGGAAAAGTAGTGCAAACAGCTGCCATGAGATATGGCATTCAGCATGAAGATGATGCAGCAAACCAATATGCAAGTCACTTTGGAAGGGATGTTTATCCGGTTGGTTTTGTTATCAACCCTTCCTTACCCCACCTTGGTTGTAGTCCTGACAGAAGGGTTTATGACCCTTCTGAAAATGAGCCATGGGGATTATTAGAAATTAAATCCTCACCATCAGACTTTTTGTCTGATTTAAGTTACTTAAAACACAATGGTAGGAGTGGTGCATACAGTCTAAGAAGGACTCATGGGTATTATTATCAAACCATGGGCTGTATCGGTTTGACAGGTAGTGCTTGGGAGGATTTTTTGTCTCTTGCCGCAGTGAGTTCCACTGTGAAAGAGTTTATTTTAATCCTACCTTTTTCTCAGAGATGCTTGAAAAGCTTAATCAGTTCTATTTTGACATTTAAT